>VYZM01002483.1:78663-113069 GCA_013398915.1 Dromas ardeola | reverse complement strand
CTAGGGCGTGAGAGGCCGGTGGCAGCAACACTCCCGCTTTAAAGCATGGGCTTTTTTTCTTTTTTTTCCCCTTTCAAAGACGCTCTGCCAAAAATTGTCCTCCTCTCCATCAGCGTCTAGAAAAGCCCGACGGAAACAAATGCTTAAGTATGGGGCTCCTCTTCTCACCTACGTGCTCCTACGTTGCCCGCTTGGGGAGGCCGAGCCCTGCTGCGGCCGTGGCACGGTGCACGTGGCTGTCACCTAACCCCAGCCTGGGAGAGCCCCAAGACGGGAGCTGAGACTGTTCCCGTCACGATGAGGGTGGTGAGACACTGGCACAGGTTGCCCAGAGAGGTGGTGGAGGCCCCATCCCTGGAGACATTCAGGGCCAGGCTTGATGAGGCTCTGAGCAACCTGATCTAGTTGAAGATGTCCCTGCTTACTGCAGGGGGGTTGGACTAGATGACCTTTAAAGTTCCCTTCCAACCCAACACATTCTGTGATTTTGGGAATTCCCACTGCTGGCCCGAAGCAGGGAAAGGGGGTTTGTGGACCTGGAAATGAACAGCCCAAGTCCTTGGAAGCCTGTGGGTGAGAGCTCCATCAGCAGAGCAGGGAGGTGTGCTGCCCGCTCAGTTGTCCCTGCCATGGGAATGGTCACCTCCAAGCTGGTAGGACACATGCCTGGGGATGGTCCCCTCTCTCTGCAGCACACGGTTTGTAACCTGGAGCCTGAACTCTTCGCCGATGGGCCCTTTCCCTGTCTGCCTGTACTGGGCTGCTGTGTCAGAGCCAGGGGATGCTGCTATCAGAGCTTTTGATCCCAGAAAAAATGGTGTTTTCAAACACGGGCAGAAGTGGCGGTGTGTTGTAGCAGGCGAACTCTTAGTAGACTAAGTGACAAACATGCCTTTTACCTGCCAGCTGGCGATGACATTGTCCCTAGGTGGTTCCTTGCCACAAACCTGAACAAACATCTCAAAATGAAAAGCAGGTATGTGGGCTTCTGTCTCTTATAGAATCATAGAATGTGTTGGGTTGGAAGGGACCTTTAAAGGTCATCTGGTCCAACCCCCCTGCAGTACGCAGGGACATCTTTAACTAGATCAGATTGCTCAGAGACTCATCAAGCCTAGCCTTGAAGCCTCTTCTCCTTGAGGAACTTAGTCCTCACAGTGAAACCAGATCGTCTTACATACTCAGAGGAGGTAGTTCTGTTTGTCTCGGGTGTAGAAAAAGACGTTATTTTCTTATGTACGTGCTGCTCTCGGTCTAATGAGGGAAGCTACCTTCTCCAAGTGAAAGGAGCATGAATGTTTGCTAAATGTTTTGAGTGTCTTTGATAAAAGATGATGTTGAAATATCGAGTATCACAATTAAATTTTATAGCTCAGAACTATTGTTGGGACATGTTCTAGAGGTTTTACTCAAACACATATTCAAACGTGAATGTGTGGAAATTAAACTGAAGCGTGTTAACATTAAACACCTTAGATATTTTGGCTTGCTTTTTGGAAGTATTGAATTCCTTGTAGGATAAGGCCTTTAGAGACTTAAACTTTAAAAAGACAAAAAAAATCACTTCAACAGCTTTCAAGCGCTGGTCATGGGGTCTATCCTGTTGTAATTGTATCTAGTTTTTACCTGCTGTTTTCTCCAAATAGTTAATTCAGTCACAAACAGTTCTTAGCTGTAAGTAGTAGCCTTAAGTCAAGAGCAGAACTTGATATTGGGGTTATTCATATGAATCCACACAGCCAATAAGCTCTTCCTTTGAGGTAACCGGATAACTAGTAAAGTCAAACAATAGCAAAAATTATTGTGAACCCATATAGGAATGCAATGATTTTTTCCAATATTTACTGAATAACTTGCCTGGGAAATGGGTCTTAGTTTGGCTCTCATGGTTGATTCTAAGCCTCCTCTTACCAATACCCTTGAGACTCTCTGGTTAATTTTGTGGCACAAAATATTTAATTATGTGCTCTGCCAAGTGAATACAAGGTCTCAAATTGAATTTCAGCCTCCCTGGGCAACTATTTTAGAGACTTTGGTAGAATGTAAATGCATATTTTCTGCGTGCCAGATCCCGGCCCTATATCCATCAAAGTAAATCTTCAGTAGTTCCACTGAAGGCTCGGAACAATCCTAAGTTATGTTTTTGAGGTCAGATTGTGACCCTGAAGCTCTGGCAGAGACTCAGACCAAGAAATTTGTGTGGGAAATTGGGGAGGGAATAAATTAGCACTTGCCTATGTTTTTTGCGAGAGTAAACTGTTAACAAAGGTATGAGCTAAGATGAAAGCTCCTAATTGTGGTGGATATTGCTTTCCAGCTGTCTCTGCTGGAAATAGCTCTCTGTGTGTGTGTGTGTGTGTGGGATAGGTCCTTATTTGCTGATGGTGCTCTGTATCAAAAAACAACCAGTTTTGCTTCCCCTCATTCCCTGCAAAGAAAAATCGCTTAATCTTGTAAAAAGAAAGTGCAGGGGTAGGCTCTAGTTTGGGGGTGTTTTGCTCTGGTGAATTTAAGCCTTCATTTTCTCTCTCTGCCAAACAAAAGTGGCAGGTCTAAATAGTATTAGGTAATTGTGGTTGTCATACTGCACATTGTACAGTGGAAAAAATTAATTGCTGTTTTTTCGCCTGAGGGTTTAAGCAGTGGTCCCTTCGTCTGACTGGGAGCATGTCATTTTCCTCCCGGTTGAGACTGCGTACCGTGGAGCAGCATGAAAGGATTCCTGTACAGCTGCACTGGGTGTGTGGGCGGGCATCTCATTCAGTAATAACATCTAATTTATACGGCCATGAAAATCTACAGCTATAAATAAACAGTTCTGACTGATTTTGCATACTTACTCAAAATAAAATGAGAGAGAGAAACAGACCAGAAGGAGAAATCGAGTGTAAATGTGGTAAAGGCCAGATGCTTACTCAGAGGACCTCAGGAAGGCCTTGTTGAAATCACAGGGAAAAATATCGGTTTGTGAACAAGGATTCACAAACCTTCTTCCTTACAGGGCTTCACATGCGTCAGAGAAAGGAGCAAAGCAAACCCCAGATCCCAGCAGTTGTGTTTTGGGGACAGGCGTTCCTGATTGCTTTCCCAAAGCGTGTGACTGGGATCCAGCCTCTCCATGCAGGACACAGCAGGGAGCAGTGCCTCTTCTCAGCCCTTTTCAAAGAAAGAAACAGTCTCNTCCATGATGCTCCTCAAACCCCTGTAGTCCGCAGCGCAGGCACCACGCCAGATCCCGAAGGTAATCCCGGTGGAAGCAGGAACTGAGGATGAGGTCTGCCGTTCAGCTCCTCTGGTTGGATGTGGGAAGAACTGCTCCCTTCATGTCAGGGCCCAGGCTGTGTTTTGTGTTTCTGACATTTAAACTGTTTGCACTGGACTATCAGTAAAAAAAAAAAAAAAAAAGAAGAGAGAAATACCCAACTAACCTGTACAGGGAGTCTCCTGAACTTTCTCCGCTTCCCTAATTCCCCTCATGGTTTTTCTTCTGTCTGTCTCTCTGCTTTAGCTTCAACAGAAAAGGAGGGGGGGGGGTGTATATGTAATTGCTTACATGCCCCTTGCAAGGTTAGCTGGAGCAAGTTATCTAGATAAGCTGGGAATTATTGAATGCATGCACATTTTTCATTGAGTTAACTTAGTTTACAGTCTAGCCCTAGTATGTTAACTTCCCAGACTAGAATGTTATCAGGTGCTTAACATGAGAAGAACAATCTTATGTATACACATAATTTATTTTTTTTTTTATTGCTCACAGGCGGCTTACAATGTGTTTGGTTTTTACTCAGCTCCAGCAGCATTCGAAAGATGAAAATAACACCCCGGTGAACTGCGGGCCCAGTATCTCTAAGCTAGGAGTTTTGGCAATGAAGAACGAGTTAGACATTTAAGTCCTGCAACTAGTTTCAAATCCTCATTTAAATGCAAGGCTAATAACAGAGATCTTTCTTTTTTCATGTTGACCATTAAGGAACACTTACTCTGCTGATGGTTTTGCCTGTTTATTGGAGTTTGCAGTGTTTTAGATGTTAACAAGATGTTGAGGCTAATAACAGAAATCAACTATATTGAGCAAGATTAGTAAACATGTGAATGGAGTGTAATTATATGGCAGGCAGCTTTATGTTAAACAGTGCTTTAAATTAACATGCTTTCTGTCAAAGCAATCATACAGTCAGTATAATTAGGTTACTTTTGCTGCAAGATTAACTGAAACCAAGAAAAAGGAAGAAAGTGTTGTGTTCAGATTTCCTGTTGAAACAGAGGGGAGATATTATGCATATTAATATTCCAGAATGTTTCTTGTTAGAAGAACTTGGCTTCATGGTGAACTTTCTGAGCAGACATTCCTAATTACAGTCCTTGTTAGCCCAATTTGTTATCTAGCTAGCTTGGAAGTCACAGCACTGTTAAAATTATCCCTCCTCTTAATTTTTTCCAGACTTGATGAAGGGCTATCCAAACAAGAGCTGGCTTGCATTCACAGGTCTTTTACAGAGTGGTGCCAAGCTCATGAGGGAGTTCATTTACCAGTGACGAGTTTTAACCATGGACACATCCTCACGTACATTGTGCAAGAGATGAGAAATCTGTGTAAACAGATGAACACAATTTTCTTATTCATAGCAGTTGCAGAGTTATCATGTAAGAGGCAAACATTTAATATTTTCCACCAGTTTTCCATATGTCTGATGACATAATGGCTTCACCAGAAGCTGCAATGCATTGGAGAAAGGATTTATCACAGCTGCATTTATTTTCCTCTACTTCATGGCTTCAGCATTCATGGAGAGATTGTTTGGCTTGAAGAGGAGGATTCACTTGCCTTTCCGCCTGTAGTCCAGTATTACTATCGAATCTCCTGTTTGGAGGCAGAGGAGAAGATATTATTGGAAAAAAACACAGAGAAGTCTTCTCACAGATCAAGCACGCTGTTGAGCGCAGGACATGAACCTGGCCTTGGCCTCCCAACATCCCTGGGGAACCGAACCCATCTGGGAATGGGAGTAAGCTATGAGTGCGTGGCTTGGATCCACTGCTAATTCTGAAGTGCTGCAGAAGTCGAATGAGCCTTGGGATGTCCCTAGCAAGCAAGGGATTACTCCACTACTGAGGAATGGTTTTGGCTGATCATGGCCTAGACAGGCATACTCTTTGATGGCTGGGCCCAAAGAGTGGTGGTCAATGGAGTTAAATCCAGCTGGCGGCCAGTCACAAGTGGTGTTCTCCAGGGCTCAGTATTGGGACCAGTTCTGCTTAATGTCTTTATCAATGATCTGGACGAGGGGATGGAGTGCACCCTCAGTAAGTTTGCAGATGGTAAAAAGTTGGATGGGAGTGTTGATCTGCCTGAGGGTAGGAAGGATCTACGGAGGGATCTGGACAGGCTGGATCGATGGTACGAGGTTCAACAAGGCCAAGTGCCAGATCCTGCACTTGGGTCACAACAACTCCATGCAACGCTACAGGCATGAGGAAGAGTGGCTGGAAAGCTGCCCAGCAGAAAAGGACCAGGGGGTGTTGCTTGACAGCCATCTGAATAAGAGCCAGCAGTGTCCTCAGGTGGCCAAGGTGGCCAACAGCATCCTGGCTTGTATCAGAAATAGTGTGGCCAGCAGGACTAGGGAAGTGATTGTCCCTCTGTACTAGGCACTGGTGAGGCCACACCTTGAACACTGTGTTCAATTTTGGGCTGCTCACTACAAGAAAGACACTGAGGTGCTGGAGCGTGTCCAAAGAAGGGCAATGAAGCTGAGAAGGGGTCTGGAGAACAAGACCTGTGAGGAGCGACTGAGGGAACTAGGGTTGTTCAGCCTGGAGAAAAGGAGGCTGAGGGGAGACCCTATTGCTCTCTACAACTACCTGAAAGGAGGTTGTAGTGAAGCAGGTGTTGGTCTCTTTCCCCAAGTAACAGGTGATAGGACAAGAGGAAACAGCCTCAAATTGTGCCAGGGAGGTTTAGACTGGGTATTAGGGAAAACTTCTTCATCAAAAGGGTTGTCAAGCATTGGAACAGGCTGCCCAGGGAAGTGGTTGAGTCTTTGAGTCACCATCCCTGGAGGCATTTAAAAGACATGTAGATGCAGTGCCTGGAGACATGGTTTAGTGGTGGGCTTGGCAGGGTTAGATTAATGGTTGTACTCAATGATCTTAAAGGTCTTTTCCAACCTAAACAATTCTATGACTCTATGAAATCTACCATGGGCCACATCCCTTGAAAACAATGGTGCTTTGCTAGTGGGGGAAAAGTATCTGCCATCAAACAAGCCTAGCTTGCTGCAGGAATGTGTGAAAAGCTTTAAAATAAAGCTCATCTGAAAATGGCAGCAGATGATTAATCCTGCAGCTGAGATATCTGGAGCATCCTCATGTGTCTAGCCAGGATGGCAGAGGACCTGCCAAAGACCCACAGCTTTCTGAAGCACTAGCTAGAGACCAGATGTGCTACCTTGGGGCACCAAGTGTGGCAACAGCCAAATACATTTGGTACCCTTATCTAAAGCACTGATTCAGTCTCACTTCTTCCCTCTTGATGATTATTTACTCCTAGGAAACCCTCTTTTAAAGGTGCTTTCCTTGTCCATAGACCTCAGAGGCTCTGAAACACGAATTGCTGTATTTTATTTATCTCCAGCCTGCACAGCGTTTGGTAATTGACCTGATATAGTATAAAATCCTGGCATTTCTCCCTTCCCAAATGATCCTGTAATTATTTTGTACTGACCAAATAGATATTTTAAAGAGGAGGGAGTAAAAAAAAAAAACAAAACACACCACCAAAATAACAGACTAGCCTATTAGGCCAGGGACAGCATATTAACTAGCACCTGTTAGTGTCTGGCCTCCACTAATGAAATCGTAAGCCCTGGGTTGCCAGAGCTTCCGATCGATCGGGTCTCCCTCCAGTGGATCATCAGATAAACTTGTCAGCAAGAGCAGGGCGTGTGACAGATGGTGCAGGTTTCCTTTAAATAGCTAGGCTCCTCTACCCGAGGGGTAAACCGCAGCCTGGGGGAGTGACAAGCATGAAGGATATAAATATGCCGTCACAGGTTTGTGGCATAACTAGGATGAATGGATGAGACAAAAGTAAATATTCCTATTTCGTTTGCAGTAAATCTAGGCTGTAAATCCTCTAAAACTTGAGTTCCGTTTGTCGCTGGCAATATAGTGAAATCATGGATATAAACACTGTTCACTGAAGGAAATAGATATACCCTGGACTTTTATTCTTTGTTTTTAAAGGCATGATAGAACAAATGAAAATATCTTCTGGAGAGGAGACTCAGTTTGAAAATCCCTCCTGGACACTGTGATAACGAAGGGTGGAACCTGTGCCTGGGTTGATAACTCCCTGCAGAACAAGAACATTTTAACGTTTATACTAAAACTGCTGTTCACAAGTCTGTACCAGTACAATGGCAGAATGACTTCGTATCCCACACAGTTGTTCTTTGCATCCCTTTATTTCCCACTCGGGCTTCTCCAATCTCAACAGCTGCTCGGAAGAATGAGAGCATCAAGAATTCAATCATATTATAGTATTGCTTTGTATTGCACAGATTCATGCGCTGCCACATAAGCTGGGTTTCCCAATAGCTGACTGCAGGGTATTAGGGAAGCTTGGTTTCACAAGCATGTAAATACAAAAATAAAACCCAGGGAAAACCATCAGTTCCTAACGTGTTATATGTTTCTGGAAAATGCGTTTAATGCACAAGTACTCCAAAAACAAGAGGAAAAATACATTAAAGAGAAGATCGCCACCTAACTTTAGCACAGCCTTCGGTGAACCTGTTTCAGAAATGTCTTTGCAAGATATTCAAGAGCTCCCAGAAGATCTGGAGGAGCACATCTATCTATGCCCTGGGCACAAGGAAGTTATTCCACCGTAAGATTCCTCTTTTTCCTGAGAGCAACGGCTATTATTCTTGTTGTACTGTCTTATCCCTTGCTTTAGAGTATCTTTAATTCTGGTTTTGCCCCCTGCCCAGTGTTCCTCAGCCAGCTGCTGGCCAAAGCTTTCCCTTCTGGAGGACGGAGAGCACCCAGGCAGGGGTCTGCTGGAGCTGCTGCCCGCTCCGACAGCCAGACTGCCTTTCTGCCCTGTTTCTCTCCCAAAGGACGGTTCCGCCATCTGGGGCTGAGCGTTTCTCTGGTCTTGGCAGAGGCCTTGTGGCTGTAAAATCTCACAAGTGGTTTGTCCAGTCTCCCTCAGCAGGCATTTAAATCACTGGTAGGGTGCGTAGCTGTTGCTAGCTGTAGCTCCTGTCCACCTGCATTTCAAAGTATTGAAATGAAGCAGTTGATGAATGTTTGGGTTTGGGTTTTTTTTCAGGTGTGTTAGATGGAAGACAAATGAATCTGCTCCATCTTCAAATGCTGGTGCCAGAGAAGAGACCTCACCTGAAATATTGCGCTCTCTGATGTGGAGAACTTTGATCTGAATTTCTCCTGCGGATCTGGTTGTCTTACCAGGAGCAAAACCTGAGGGGAAAACTGTGCTGCTTTACTTTTGAGGGTTCTAGTTTGACTGGTCAAAGTAACATGAGATCAGTTGCCTGCGTGATGTTTTCTACCCATGGGGAATGGGAGAAGCTATCACACGGTTCATCTTTGGTACTCGGACCCCGCAGCCAAATTCTTGGCTGAGGTAAATTTATGGCAGTAAAAGAATCAGCCCATTGTTTCCAGTTATCCTCTTTGGAGTTTCTGTATTGCTCAACATCGTCTAATACTCTAGAAACTCTGGGATTTAAAACAAAAACAAAACAAAACAAAAAAGAATCATTACTGGTACTATTTTCTGTGTCTCTCAGGCTGTGCAGCTGGGTTGCCTTAGTTACCACCAATCCAACTGTGCAAGGGGAGGGAGAGACACATGAGAGATAATACATTTTTAAAACCTTCAATACTGTATGAAACAGTTTGTCTATAAATAATAAAACAAATTTAGGGTCTGGCATCTTTTTGGTTGTTCTGAAAAGGAAAAACCAAGGTTATATTATTCAACAGCCTGGCTTTTCCAGCTCTCAGAAATGATACTGCATCTGTCTGGTCAAGCACAGGACACAGCTTTAAAAATTACTTGCTCAGAGCTGAAAGCTGCCATCCATGGACTTTGGAATAACTTGGAGCTAAATACACCTTTAAGAGTGAAAAAGAGTAAATATTTACACAGCTGGTTTTGGAAAAAAGTGATAGTGGCCTGAAGCTATAAAGGACCATGGAAGAGAGCCCATATGAAGCATGGTATGCTGTGGGACAAGCTTCATTTGCAGCCTACAGTCCGCTACAGGATGTAAGTCCAGAAGGAAACCAGCCTTACCACTCATGGGGAGCTATCTGTTAAATCACTTCTTGCACCTTCGAATAATTACACACACTCCGCCAGCTTTCTTCCTTCGAGTGGGAAGGAAAGAAAAAGAAGCAGCTGCCCTGGAGCCTTTCTCTCTGGGGCAAAGCCTGGTTGTAGCAGCCCAGGCAGGGCTCTCTGCCTTGGCAGATGCCACCAGCATCAGATCTAATGGTTTAATGGCTACAGGTGTTATTAAAGAAGGTGTTTCCAGATGTGCCTGTAGTAAGCTATGCCATTGCTCTGTAACTCAAACTGTGGCTTTGGGAGACAAAGCAGGCAGCAAAAGGAGGGGCAGAAGCGCCCTACCATGTACCCTTTCTTTTGGGGGAAGGAGGAGGTGGGCAGGGTGGAATGTACGGAGAGATTAAGAGGTTTGTCCTCTACCACCACAGATTGTTTTGCTTTGTGTGTGGGTTTTTTTCTGCAGGGTTATTTTGACTGCATCATCTCCCTTATGGTGACAGGAAGGTGAGACAGGAAAGGTGAGGATGAAAAAAAGTACATGGAGCCATTTTTGCTGCGAGAAGAAAGGTATGTTGGAATCGCATCTTCAGTCGGGTTGCAGCTGTTTTTTACTCTAGCGATGCTGAGACAAAGATTTGTCTCAGTCGGGAGCACATTAAGACTCTGGCGCACTGTAATTTGGAATAGCTTCCCTTTGTCTGTGTTGCAATGCTTATTGGGACCTTGTTATCAATACCAGCCTAAGAAAGTCCTGCCCTTCTCTTGGGTGGACACAGCTGGGAAATGGATCAGGAAAATGATCTGAGTTGAAAACAGCCCCTGCTCACAAGAAACAGGCATGCGTGGTGGAGTAGGAAGGAGTGAGGGGCGGCGGGCAGGAACTTATTGAGAAGTTATTGCTGCCCAAGTCCCCGTGTTATCAAACTGCAGCCTCAGATGCTGCAGAGTTGCCAGCTATTGGTGCCTACAGGAAAGATGGGGAGGGACTCTTTATCAGGGGGTGTAGCGATAGGATGAGGGGTAACGGTCTTAAACTGAAAGAGGATAGATTTAGATTAGATATTAGGAAGAAATTCTTTACTGTGAGGGTGGTGAGGCACTGGAACAGGTTGCCCAGAGAAGTTGTGGATGCCCCATCCCTGGAAGTGTTCAAGGCCAGGCTGGATGGGGCTTTGAGCAGCCTGGTCTAGTGGGAGGTGTCCCTGCCCAGGGCAGGGGGGTTGGAACTAGGTGATCTTTAAGGTCCCTTCCAACCCAAACCATTCTATGGTTGGGGTGCAGCTGGCAGCTTTTTTTAATCAGTGTACAGCAAGTCTAGGGAATGCTGCCAGTCCTGGAGGTGAAGAGCTGAGAATGCATGTGAAGTAAGAAGTGTTTGCACAAACATGGGAAACTTTAACTCAGGGAGAGTGTCCTGCACACAGATGAAAACACCATGTTATTTAAGGCTGTGATTTTGTGGCTTCTTTGAAAAATACCGAGTATGCATGGAGAGGCAGACCCCACCACACACAGGGGGCCTCCGTGGATTGCAAGAGCACACCAGACATCAACGGAGGATACCGTGTGTGCTGTGTTCGTATATATTCTTTGAGGTTACGTTCATAGTATCGCAACTGGGGGTGCTTTTCAGCCTTTCTGTGTGCACAGAAAAGAAAGTTGTGTGCTTGGCCCAGAGTCTGTAGAAATCTCTTAAATTAACATCTCTTTCTTAAGTGAGTGCATTTAGTCAGCTGTTCAAAATTTTTACAGTTAATTTGATCTCTGCCCGGCACGACCTTTTGTCTGATCAATTAACACCTTGGAAATCAAATTATTTTAATTCTGATTATCTCCAACTTATGCATCAGGCATACTCTAGGCCTGAAATTACTAATATGTACTCTAGTGATGAAAAAAATCCGATACCTAGGTGTATCAGATATCAGATCTCATTTATAGACCTGTACTGCCTTGTAGGGATGATGTGGTCTTTGATTAGTAATAGCTACTATTTATGTGATGCCTCTTAAACCAAAGCTAGTGTAGAAAGGCTGCGGATCTGTTTTCGTTTACCGTCAGTCCTCATCTCGTATCGTGTTTATGCAAGAACAGAATTCAGCCAAAAATTTCCATACATGGACATGTAGAGCAAGCATCTTATTTGCAAAGGTATCAAGCGGTGAAGTTGGTTATTCAGCACATTTGAAAGTCAATCTGCTGCTTTTAGGTAGCTGAGCATGGATGGTGAGAGACTAGCTACAGACACTCTACTTTGGCTTGACAGGCATGTGAGACTTCACAAAATGGATCAGGCATCAAATGTTCCCTGAGAACAGAGGGAGGTTGTCTTATTTATTTTCAGAGGTGTTTTTCCGGGTTTTTTTCTTTCATCAGAAAGCTAGTTTAAGAAATTGCAAATGTTCACGCATTTGTCCTAAATAAAATACACACGTTTTCCTGACAGGAACACTTTCATCCTCAAAAACTTAATCTCGAATGAAAAAGGAGAGAGGAAACCAGAAGGCAGAATAATAACAATAATATCATCCCATATCCCCAAAGCTGCTTCATCACTTCTTTCTTTCTTCCACCTGTTGAATGTGTCCTAAACTATTTTTTTTTTTTTTCCTAACTGCCCATGTGGCCAAGGAAGCTGCCTTTCATTTTCTTTAAATCGCTACTGATTATACCACTCCTGAAGCAGAAGGGGAGATGTTCTCAACAGTTTGTAAAACTTTCTGAAGAGCTGTTTTACTCAAGGAACTGTTGCGATGCTTTCACTTGGATACGCTAATGCCTTCCTATGAATTGGCAGTAAACAGTGCCATTCCCTAGTCTGACAAACACTGCGTGATGCAGGTGTAAGAGTTTTAGCCAGAGAGATTTGGCTTCTCTGAAACCTTGTTTGAGAAGGAATTAAAAATCCAGTGATTATGCTGGTACAAGGTGCTTCTTGAGCCCCATTAGAGAAACCTGGCCCAGCCTTTTATCTGGTGGTGTTGGGATTCTTGATCCAATTTGTTTTCTGTTTGTTAGTAACTGGTTAGGACCTGGAAATCTCTATCAGACACCCAAATGTCACCCCGCAGCGTACAAGGGCCCCCTTCCTCTCCCCCCCTGCCTAGGCAATCACGGGAATTCATTTTAGATTTTTTTTTTTTTTTTTCATATGGATAGAAGTGAAAAACAAAACTTGGACTGACCCCATATCATACGGTTGAGGAACTCCCCGAAGTTGTAGAAAGAGATGATGACGGCAAGGCTACCGGCGAAAAAGGCTGCTAGCCCGGCTGGGCTGAACAAAGCGAAGAGAGGATATACCCACTCTCCCGTTACAGAATAAATCCACAGGACCCTAGGCAAGGAGAGAAATGACCTTTGGTTAGGACCACTTAGTTAGAAGAACCACTTCATGATTTCTAACCCCTGAAGGGCCAGGTTATCAAAACAATCTCGATACAGAGAAAATTAGCTCAGCTGTCAATACATCTCCTCGGCATTCGGGCTATTTGCCGTGAAGCACACTTGAGCCGCTGCTGAACGAGATGGGTTTCAGCGCAGGTTGAAATGCACGTGATGTTCTGCTGTCACCCTGGTGGCATTGGCTGTTAACGCAGTAAAATAGTAAAACGCTCAGGAATAGGGATGTGCACTTGGCTTTACAAAGTGAAGCTTATTCAAATAAGCTCTCACGTATGCATCTGCCCTTTAGTTACAACAGCTTTTCAGCCCCTGTCCAAATCTTAAGGGTCTGTGGGGACAGAGTGCGCTGTTTCCCACTGTCCCTATCCTGCTGCTGTTGACCACTCTTTTGGGAGTGGAAAGAAATTAGCAGGAGGCAAGAGGGCAAGGAGAATTCTCCAGCACCTTTTCTCTTGGTCTGAGGAGGAGAGGAGGAGCAGGAAGGTAGGAAACAGATGCAGCTGCTTTGCTCCGTTGTGCCAGAACCATTTGCAAAGCACTGTTTGGAAAAGGGAAAGAAGGAAAAGGAGGAGGATGAATATGCCTGCTTTATAGGGCTTCTTTTCTTCTACTTAGGCTCTCGGTTCACTGGTACTATTTTAATTGTTTATGGCTGATCAGGCATTTGTTACCAGCCACTCTTGACTTCAGAATATAAAAATGGTCTTTATATATTAAATATAGGAAAAAATATTTTTATGGATGAAATTCTATATATTTGTATTCAATATGTAAAGAATATAAAAAGATAGGTCAGATCTCCAGTGATTGTTATGAGGATGTGTCATTCTAGCGGTGGGCAGCACTTGCCTAAAAAGAACCTTTGGGTCAAAGAGTTCTAAAAGGTTTAATTCTTGATTGAAAAAAAAAAAAACAACAAGACCAAACCACATCTGAGCAGTATGCCATACTTTCCACTAGTAGTGCTAACACAGGAATGTAATCCCGCTCTCTCTGAAGGCACCCAGGCTGCCACCTTGCACTGAGCATCACGCCTTGGAGAAGTGACAAACAGGCTGCCCCACCGGCCTGAAACTGTGTCATGAAACCAAGGAATGGGAGAGTGCTAACAAAAAAACCCCAAAAAACAAATGCCAACCCATGTCTGAAAAGATGATTTCTATTTTCTCTAGTTAGAGCAGGAAGCGGTAGGACATTAGAAAGGAGGGGGTTTACCTTGCTGATCCCCACCTAAGGGGTGGAGTGGAGAAATGTAGGGTGTTGGTAGTGGAGGTCTCTGGGCTGAGCATGGGAACGTTAAGTGTAGAGACTCATTTTCATGATTTAAGATAGGTTCTTTCATCAGGCAAACTGGGCTGTAAAACAGCTATGTAATTAAAAAAAAATAAAATAAAAAAAAAAAAGCCTGCACAAAAGGCCATAGAGAAGCTGAGAAGAAATACTGAAGACCGCGTGCTAACTGGAGCCCATGCAAGCGTCAGCGTGTGTTCTTCACTGCGTAGGGCTACTGTTTCCTTAGTGTGTCCTGAACAGTAAAACAGAAAGCGACAATTGTCTTCATTTTATATAAGGAAGAACTAAAATATTTATTTTATATAATGAAGTTCTTGATCCAATTCGACCACCTGGCGTACCCAATATGAAGCACTTCAACCTTCAACCTAAACAAATGACTAGGCAGAAGCACCAAAGCACTTTCATCTTTCTGACTTGGTGGGAGCTGTGTGTTGCCAGATTTTTATCTTGGGGCTTACCTCCATATTCCTGAGCCCTACTCATTTTGATCACAGAATAGTTTGACAGTTTTGAGGTTTGGGTTTTCTGGTTTGGGGTTGTTTTGTTGTTTGTTTTTTTTTTTTTTTCCCTAGGGATTTCATAAAATGCATCCCACAACTTGCAAATGGACGTTGCTTATTTCTCATGGGTAATGACCTGTTAAATACACATGCAGGCTTCAGAGGCTTATTATTCTGAAGATTTCATTTTACAAAATTTCAATTTTCACCAAGATTTTACCTTGGATATCTGTGAGTGAGTCAGAAGCAGACAATGACCAGAATTAGGGGGAGATAAGAGCCCTGAGTATAACCAAAGTTGCCAAACTGCTATAGGATAGAGGACAGCATATAGACACCAGAGAGGTGATGTGCTGTCATAATACAACTGGATGGAAGTGGAGGATTTATCCTGTCCTCTCATTACCCTTCCATTAATGTTAATGGGACCACTGCATTCACTGAATGGGGGGGGTGGGGGTGGGGGAGGGGAAGGTATCTCTAGGGGATTATTAAATGGGAAGATCCAGAAAGGAGAAAAGAACATATTGGCCACATATGAGCTCCCTGAGACTGTGGTTAATTCAAAATTAAAAGGTGGTAAACTGAAAATGAGCATGCAGTGAAGGAAAAATATCTTGATACCTAACAGGGGTGGAATATGGACACATGACAAGGAAGCCATTGGTCTCTAAATTTAATTTGGTTTGGGTTTTGTTGTATTTTAGTTTTGTATACAGAGTGAAACCTGTAAGGATTTGTATTCCCTTGCAGAGGTATTTTGAGCTTTTCTTCAAAAATGCATGCAAAACTGTGAAGATTAAGATTTATTTTATACCGATCAATTACCACTGAAATGAGAAGGAGCAATCTATTATTACTTCCTTCTTAAGATTTAAAATGCCAGTTCTAAAATGTATGTATTCTTCACTGTTTTCAATGTGATGACTCCAGGAGTAAGGCATTACTTAATGCAGCCAGGAGATGCAAGATCCGTCCAATTGACTAACATGCCTAAGGGTTCTCTTAGCCCTGGTGTCCTGCAACTGAAAGCCGCTTTTCCTTTTTGAACTCTATGGGTATTCCAAGCTATAGTGAAGCCCCGCTCAGAGAGCAGGTACCTCCTGGTGCAAGGTGTCACCAGCTGCTCGGTTTCTCTAAAGCCTTGCAGGGACCACTCGGTTCTCAGCCCATCGACGCTGGGGAAAGGGAAGGACAACGATGACGGTGACAGTTCAAGGAGAGGCATTTAGGAAGGACTCTGTTGCTTGTGAAACGTCAGGTGCCCAAATGGGGCTATTAAATCACCAGGTTGCAGCGCCGACAGAAAGATGTGTACGCATGTGAAGATTTCAGTGCACAGGCTAAAAAACGTAATCTTCTCTTAGTTGAAAGCTGTTGTCTGTGGTTGCAGGGAACCAAGACAAGGAGGGAAAAAGAAAGCAGACAGGAGGTCCCTTGCTGCCTCGGGAGGAGAGAAAGCACCAGTACTGGAATCCTAATATCATTTATCCAGTTATCAGGGCTCTGGGACACAGGGGACAAGCGCTCTAAGGGGCCACCTTCCACTCAGGACCCCAGCAGCACCATGCAACATCAATTCAAAGAAGATACTGGGAAGGCTCAAATGTGTTGATCCTCATCCTTTGACGAGGATTCAGGGTGAGCCGTGTCTCCTGTGGGGTGAAATTGCTCAGCTGATAGGGGCTTCAGGGGAAAGCATGGCACATGTGACTGCAGTAGTCACCTGGAGAGCCGACTGGTCTCAAGGACATTAAAAATCAAATGCTGTCAAAAGACGAGCAAAACAAAGCTGGCGTTAAGCAACTGGGTGAACCGAACATAGAAAAGGAATTTAGGAAACCATGGTCATAATCCTATTAGGCTCTGGGCTGGATTAGGATAAATGGTAACTTGGTTACGCAGTGTAGCAGTGAAGTCCATTGCTTCTACAGCCGCGCTGATGGGTTTCAAGTCACAAGAGTGTTTCATCTGTGCAGTTTATTTTCTATTCCAGATTTTCACTTGGTGGGCTGAAAGTAGTCTCTAGCTGAGAGTGAGAACTGGTGGGTAGGAATGGGAAGGATGGATTCCCTCATAGTCCCAGTGACTTCTCAGAAATCTTTGCATGAGGACGTCACCTCCCCGCTGACCAGTTGTTCTGTATCCACCGCCCTAGGGCCCAGGTGTTTCCTGAGCTCTGGAAAGTGGTATCACAGCATACCCATACGGACCCATTCCTGAGCTGAGTCTCAACATAAGGCATCCTCAGAGTGGTTTGAAGTGTTGGCATCTGCCCACAGTGAGATGGAGCAGGCAGTGCCTCCAGACCCCGGCACTGCAGCCGGGATGCAATGAGCAGGAGCGGATGCAAACCCAGCTCCAGGGGTGTGTGACACACACACAGGAGGTGGGTGGATGGCTATGGGCTGGAGGGGTAGGGTCAGATATAGTTTATTCTCTCAGGATCACCTTCCAACAGGTTGTATATCAACTGTGGGACATTGCTGGAAATGTAGGCGGTGTCCACTGGTGGAGTGGGAGGTGGTAGTGAGGCAGATGCCTCCTTGCTACCCGTCAGTTTGCACCTGGCTGCAAGTATCATTTTCTATCTCAAGTTTCTAAACCCAGCCATGTGTCCCTGCCAAATACCAAACAGAGTTTTACTCCTCTTCTGCTCCCGTGACCCCCAGACCTTTGAGATTTGGTGTTTTTGCAGCGAGCAAGACAGAGAGCAGAGGTAAATTTAATGGTAATGGTAGAAATAAAAACTCCAGCCCAGCAGAAATAACTCAAAGTACCCAGAGTTTATGGCAATTTAATTGCTTTTCTATAAGAGGCCTTATAAGAGCAGGAGATGCTATGTATGGTCTCGGGACCTGTATTGTGTTTGAGAAAGCCTGCTCTGCCTATGTCTGGAAATAGTTTTCATGGATCTCAGCCGAAGTTTAAATGACTTCTCCACAGAACAGACTGCTGTCTCCCATGTGTCTGTGAGGGAATTTAAATCTACGTGCAGCATTTGGCCTTGTTTCACAAAGTAGATCACTTGAAGAAAATGTTTTAAAGTACGTAATTCTTACCAACTGATATACAGAAAAGCGACAAATCCTAATAGGATCACTCCTTTCTTCTTTGCTGGGTAACGGTGCGGCGTGGCGAGGATTTCCAGGACAGCAAATGGTAATACAGCCGTGTGCTGAGGAGAAAAGAAAGTCCGTCACTGACCGGTGGCAGTGCCTCGCCTTCGGTCATTGCTGGTCACAAAGCTCAAGAGCATGCCCGTGAGCAAAGGATTACTCGACAATAATGAATGTAGTTGTATACGAATGTGCATATTTCATTTTTTTTTTATAGTGAAGAAGTGTCCCTGCAGTAACGAGCATGGAAATTTTCTTTTAGTATGCTGTAAAAAGTACTGTAATGAGGTCTGCCTGTAGAATGATCTGCGTTACTTTATAATAGGTGAGCTTTCCTTCTACACTTCAGAATGCAATAAATTTTTTGTTAATTCCCATTAGAGTACAAAAGATAGTGAAGTCTATCATTATGTGCACTTGAGGATGCCAAAAGTCTCCTTCTTGAACTCATTAAGCAATTGCTAAATTGCCTTCATGTTCTCTTCAATTCGTTATTGTATTTTATATATTGCCATTTATTGTTTGCTCCAGTGCAGTTGCAGTGTGTTGTGCTTCTCTTTGTAAAGTGAGAAATGTGGTGGTAAACATACAGAGGACTTAAGTTAGCTGTGATTCAAGATGATGAAGGAACTTCAAAGAAGTTAACCAAGAGTTAGTAAAGAGGTAGCTTGCTGGAGAAGCTTTTTTTTCTTCTCTCTCTCTCTCTTTTTTTTTTTTTCTTTTTTTTTTTTTTTTGGTCAAAGAGTTTGAATTGTATGAAGCAGCTTCAGTTTCAAGGGCTTTTATGGTGATAAATGTCTGAGCACGGAGGATTTTCAGCACAGGGCAGACAGCTTGGTGGCTCTGACTGTTTTGTGGTGGGGATCTGCCTCCTAGAGGGATGGTCCGCACTTGTGGACCCGCGGGGCAGTTGGGAGCACAGCAGAAGTCCTTCTGGGCTCAGACGTTAAACAGACAATGCGGGGCTCTTGGGATGCTAACGCCTCAACTTGTTGGCTGATTTGTGGCAACTTCAGGAAATAATTTGTTGGGGTGAAATTTCCCCACTAAAAGTTTTGTAATATTCCCTGTGCACGCAAACGATAGTTTTAAGTTGCAATACCTACAACAGAAGGCCTAAACAACACTGGGGAACGGCACAGCAAAAAAAGTCAATGAGGTGCAACAGGAGAAAACTGTAACAACAGCTGTAGCTAACTAGTTGGTTACATTCCTATTACTTAAGCAAACAGTTTCACGAGTAGATGGGGGGAAGAAATGGGGAAGGGCAGCACAGAAAGTTAGACTTCTAAACAGAAAAAAACACCAAACTAATGAATTTTTGTTTCTCTCTAAAGGCACAACCTGCTGGGTGTATGGTATGAACTTTCCTCTTGTCCCAGGGAAGTGGTTCTAGTACGTACCTTCGATGTACATATCTGTCAGAAGCTGTGCTGAGTATCTGATACGGTAGGATGGTGTCAAAGTTTTAGTGCTGTATATTTATGCCATAAGTTGCCACAAATGTGCATGAAATTCTTTAAATACACATTGAGCTACACACAGCATGCATGAAAACATTCTTTACCTATTTGTTTAAGAGGCAGACATCCTTTTTTTGTCTGCCCCTGCCAAGTGACAGCTCACTGGAAGCTACATGTCTTCCCTCAGGCCCCCCCAGCGCACCCCCAGGAGCCGCTATTCATACCTGGCTGTCCTACTACCAAAATAACCCTTCCATCTCAGTGATCATTTTTCAGAGAAAAGATAGAAAAGATCTGTTTGATGTTCCAGTTCCTCTCGCTTATTGGCACTGAGATTTTCCTCTGTTCTCTACAACCCGCTTGGTTGATAGCAGAGGTCTTGTTGCATAAGTACAAGTGATTCCTGGATTCATTTAACCAGAAAAATGTCTTTGGTGCACACAGCTTTCATATATAATCCCTGTAACTGTCTCTTAGTTGGAAATCTATGTGTTAAGCTGCCTTTGAAATGATTAAAAAAAGTTTATTTTCCGTAGGTGGTCAATAGTTTGTCTTTGAATACAACACAAAATGCCCATGCAAGACAGCAATGATGGAAAACTTGCACTTTGTCCTCACTTTTAGGCTTTAGCCTTTCACAGTGGATTTGTCCATTATGCGAAGTGGAAATAAGTCCTGGTTTTCATTTGACATCCGGTGGGCTACAAAATCCCTTTGGGATATGTGAAATGTCCTTCCTAGTCTTTTAATTAATTTAAACATTTTAACAACGATAAGCTGTTTGTTCCAGCTGTATTATTGCTGTCCTAAGAGGGATTTAGTATGAGTGACCTGCTGAAATAATCCTTTGTTGAAGTGAACAGTTTTTAGGTGGGTGTTATTTTATATACTTATTTCCTCAGCTTGTCGCTTTTTGTTCTCAGAGTGGATGTTAAATAAGTACAAGTCAGCAGTATGATGCTGCTTTAAAAGAAAAAGCTTGTGGCATTCTGGGGTGGTATTAACGGGAATATTGTGTGTAAGAAAGACCTGGGAAGTAACTGTGCTGCTCCACTTGAATTGATGAGGTTTTGGCTGGCACTCTGTCTCCAACTTAGGGCACCCCATTTTGAGAGATGCAGATAATTTGGAGCGTGTCCAGAAAAGGACAGCACAAACAGCAAGAAAGCATGAAGTGGAAAGCAGTCCAAAGGCAGGTGTAGAAATCAGGACTGAATGCGTTGTTGCATCTAGAGAGAAAAGGAAAATGGGAGAGGTTTCAAAGGCTTGAGAGGTTGATACAGTGATGACTGCGATGGGCAAGGTCTCCATGCCTATCGCGGGTAGGACCAAGAGTGATTGGTGCAGTTTTCCTCAAGACATGTAGCTTTATACTGGGAAATATATAGCAAGGGCAAGCAGGGAAATGACCACCTAAGGAAGCTGGGCAAGTCCTTTACAGGAGAAGCTAGATAAGAAGTCGAGTGCGATTCTGCCAAGCACCCTCTGGGCATCTCTGACCCACCCTCCGTTTTCCTCTGAACCAGCTCACCAGGGGCCGTGCAGACTCCAGAGCTGGTGCAAGTGCACGCGTCCAGAAGCAGAGGATGAAAACATGGAGAAGTGGGGGCTCTCCTCTTCTGACGGGAGCAAGCTATCATGACTAAGACCACCAGCGTCTCCACTCGCTTAGCCAACTTCTTCTCTTTCTCAGTTCACGCATCTTTGCGCTGCCCTACAGTATGCGAATCCCGTAGGAAAGGGGGAAGAGGAGAGAAACGCAGAGCTTTGCACTTCATTTACAATTTCTCATTTGCCTCACGGGAGTGAGCGGCACCGCAGTGGATGGTGGCTGGAGGCATCTGGCAGCAGCGCATGAGCAACGTGAGGACAGCATGACACAGTCACAGGGAGCTACGAGCTGGGGGTGGCGAGGGGGAGCCCACTGCCCTAACACACCCATCGGCACTGCAGATGAGTAGCTACCTGGTAGTGGTTGCAAAAGACAGTTGGGAACTCCTCTTTTTATTCTGTGTTGGCTTAGATATTGCTGATTTGCTAAACTAGTCATTTTTTGGCGGGCTCTTCCACTTACAGAGGAGTTAGACAAAATACTCAGGGGCCCGTAAATCAAGAGAAGTTTGAAAGTCACTGGCAAAGTGAAAATTTGGCTGCTTTTGGAAATAACCAAGAGTTTAGTGGAAGGGGTAGGTTCAAATTTCTGCTCTGCCTGATTTTGCAGGGGCTTGAATCCAAGCTTCCTACTCCCTGGAAGAGTGCTTCCACCTCCAAGAGCGGTGAAAGCGTTCAGGAGTGGGGCTGTGTTTGTCTTGTTTTGTGAACAGGTTCTTAAAACTCTTGGATCTATCCTGATTTGGAAAAAGAAGAAAATAAAAAAGAAAAAAAATATTTGTTGTGGCATACGAAGGCTGCTTTCTTCCCAATTCCAGTGATGACACTGGCACGTAACTTAAAGTGTGTGCTGTGTCTTCTGTGCAAATAATTGTATCTTTTTAAAAAAATAATTGCCATATATTAAACCAATTTTATTTTTTAATAGATTATTATCTTATTCCTAGTTAGAGAGAACCACTGTATCTATTAACTAGATGTGCTTTTTGTAGGGCTATTTAAACTTGCCAGGCAAATGCCGTCTTGAGACAGATTTCTGCAACAGTTCTCTGCTGCTTCATGCACCAGGATGAAAACATTTCGGTTTAGCCTTTTTCCTTTGTGGATATAAAGCTGCTGCCTTTTTTTTTTTTTCCCCCTTCTTCCTTCTCATGTACACGTACACCCCAGGCCAAATAAACATGTGGGAAAGTCTTCCCTTGCACTTCTGCTATCTCAGAGTCTGCTGTTGACTTCACGTATTTCTGCCGAGCCCAGTTTGTCCATTAACAGTAAAATCACGGTGGAATTTCTACAGAATAACTGAGCATGTTTATGAGAGCAGATGCGTTATTTATACAGCAGACACCAGAGGAACGCGTGGTTGGCTCCAGGGTGCAGAGTCTGCCCTTTGCCTATGACACGCCGTTGGCTTTCCAAATGATTTCCCTCTCACAGCCGATAGACGTTGACTTTGGCAGCATCATTAGTGACAGACCATATATCATGGTTAATCATATCTGCTGAAAGGCTTTAAAGACTTCTCATATCCTTCTCAAAAAAAACCCCAATGTATTTTCTCATTTGAGTTATTTTTACCATAGGTCTCTAGTGTATGGTCATTAAATATACTTTCAACCCTATTTAGCTGTGCTTTATATCCTTAAACTGACATATGTCTGAAAAGTGCCGTATTTGTATGGGGCCAAATTCAAATATACAGTTTTGCCTCTTGCTTTAAAGAAAACTTAATAATTAAGCTCAGATTGACACAGATCAAAACATTGGCAAAAATTGCTGGAAACAGTGACTCATTTTTTATTTCAATTAACAGTTTCTCAGTTTCACATATAAACAGCGAAGCTGTCAAAAATAATTACCACAGAGGGAGAAAACCCCTATTTCACTCCAAGGTAAAGAAAACAGGCTAAAACAATAGCTGCGTGTACTGATCAGGCTATCAATGAACCCAAGTGAATCAGAGAGCTTTTTTCTTCTCTTGGCAGGAATCCTGTTAGTACTTATTTTTATGTTCTTTGAAATATTGATATATTTACTTGTTTAATAACCTCTGCTTGTTGAGGAAAGCTTTCAGCTTACAAGTTTTTTAAGAACAGAAGTATTTTTAAATGCCTTCTTTTTTTGAGTTTATTTGTGCAGTGGAAAGATAAAAGTTATGGGACTTTCCAAATTATCAGAGGCAGTTTGTTAACTAATCACACCGATAATCTGGATTCTAATTCCAAACATTTGATTTAAAAATCCTCTGTGGCTCTTTTTGGCACTTACAATTTTTAACTTGGGTTTGGTTTCTTTGCTTTTTTCCTGACAAACTTGGGTGCATCTGAACTAGTAGTAAAATTGAAACAAAATTTTTGTTGCTCATAAGCTCTGTCATCTGAATACGGTGGGGAAAAAGTTTCTTAAACACATGCTGAACTTGATCTGAAATATTGGCATGATAATTCATCTCCTGTGGAGAAGAATGAAATTACAACATTCTCCTGTTTATTTTTTGTTTCCTACCCTATGTTGTATGTTTCCCAGGATACATTTCAGGTTCATGAGTTTAAACTGAGATAAATAGTCCTCTCTGGATATTATTTCCACTGTTTGGTAAGACCACATGGAATTTTCACTTCCCGTATATGTTGAGTAATTTGTCTATTTATTCAACGTTAGAGCCTCGTTTTGCTGTTGAGAATGTAAGTAGAAGCAGGTTTCCTGGGGCTGAGGAGACGGGGTTGGGTAGAGCTTGTGCTCAGCTGCCGGCTCCAGCCTAGGCTGAGTTTTAAGCCCATGAATAATCTCCCCAGAGCTGCTGAGATCACTCGTACGCCTAACGCGTGCGT
Organism: Dromas ardeola; assembly: GCA_013398915.1. Taxonomy (NCBI): domain Eukaryota; kingdom Metazoa; phylum Chordata; class Aves; order Charadriiformes; family Dromadidae; genus Dromas; species Dromas ardeola. The sequence goes on along the minus strand of VYZM01002483.1, from coordinate 89,522 downwards.
CGCTGTTTGACTCGCTGTGACCCTGTTTGACTCCCGAGCGAAGGAAACGATGCCTCGGTTGACCTTCACTGTTTGTTTCTAATTCGTCTGCATTTACGCCCCCTCCGTGTCTGCTTTCCATTAACGTGCGAGACTTTAGCGGGGTTTTTTTCACAGTTACCGCTGGCCAAACTAAGCTCCACTGGGTACAGTTGGACACCATCGAGTGCTTTTGAAAAACTGCCCGTGTTTTCGCCTTTCAGACAAATTCCCCGCAGAGCTGTCTGTGCCGACAACCACTTGCGGCCGACACTCGTGCTTGTATCTTCCCGTCAGTATGTTACTGCACAGAAAAAGTGAAAACCCACTTCGATGCTGTCTTACGAGGCTCATGAAGCCAGCGTGCATTGGTTGACCCTTGAGATGTTTACTCAGTTTTTCAGCTCTTTGTTGGGAAATGTCCTCTCGTCTATGGAAATTTCCTTGGGTTGGATGCTTTTATAAACAATTACAGCCTGTGTTATCTGCCTGTAATAAAACTAAATGGCTTCCTGTCACTGTAACCTCTATTTAGTTTTATACCCCTCATAATTTTCTGAATCTCTGTATGCTTTCTCCTTTCTTGGCTTCATTTTGGAACAAATTCCCTCTTTTGATTTATTTTGCTGTGATACTGCCTTCATTCAAACGCTGCCTTTAAAATTTTCTTTTGTAATCTGTCCTTTTACATTTTTCTTCCCCTCTTAACCTCTCTCTATCTTTTATGGTGGGAGGGGCTTAAGCATTATTGTTCATTTTATTTCTTTAACTAGTACATTGCCTTGTTGAAAATTAAAGAAATAATTCTCTCTCAGAGTTACTACCTGTCTTTTATATTCTCAGCCACCAGCGCGTTTTCAGGGAACCACACATCTATTTTATCGAGTGGGAGGTACAAGGAGCCCTGTAACTGAGGAGGTGTGGTGACAAATTAGCCAGGAAGCTATTGCTCAATTTTAACTCCAGCAGCACTCCTCTCTGAACTGTCAGCTACCATCTCTTTCTGCCCATTCCAAGTCCATTCATACTCATCTGAAAAGCGACATTTTATTTATTTATTTTTTCCTGCTTTTTCTGAGACATGTAGGTAGTTTGGGAGGTTATTGTGAAAACGGATGAAGCGTCAGACCAATTGTATGATCAAAGGTAAAAGAGCTTCAGAAATAACATTTCCTGCAGGCATGCATGCATTTTTGGAAATAAGGCCCTGGCTGAATATCCTATTGCTTACTAGCAAGTGTTTTGTCTCCGTGTCAATGCCAGAATTTTAATTGCATTTCTCCCTGACGTTAGATACCTAGTCTAAGAAGCTGATGCTGCGCTGCAGCTGGAAGCTGACATGAGACTGAAGTGAGACATCCTTCGCCGTGGAATATTTGGCTCCAGCTGTTCCTTCGTGGGGTGGGTTATGGAGACTGCACCTGTGCACGTCAGGGTAGCAGCAGCCCGGGAGGATTCTCTGACATAACATTTGTCTGCGAAACACATACTTTCTCCCTGAGGAAATGGGTTTATGTCAACAAAAATGCGAACTTCAAAAAATATATGTATGTAGTGCTGGGAAAAGCTAAGCATCTTTGCTCTTAAATGTGTGGGGTGATTAATTTCATGTGCCATATCCCTCACACACACATTCTTCTTCTTTGCCAAAAGCTGAATGTAATTGGAAGACTATGAATGTCCATAGTTGCCAGACAGCTTAAGACTGAGATACTGTGAAATGCAAACAAATGGAAATTTTTCTCTCTTGTGTAAATATGCAAGAATTATTAAGCACTGAATACCAATTGCAAGGAGAATTGTTTCAGATGGTCAAAGATGAACCTGAGGTGGTTCTTGTGTACACACCTGGAGCAGAAGACCAGTTAGAGTGGCCTGGACAAGCAGGGTTCTGCTCCACACTCTGATCTTGCACCCCTTTGGCTGGTGGGTGTTGCAGCAGCTTCCTAAAATAAGCTGTAGAAAGATACAATCCTTCGCATAGATGCCTTCGGACGGGAGGGAGTAATTTGTATTCATATGACTTATTTTCTTTTCCAGATGAAATTAAATCATACTGATCCGAAATAACATTTCTGTTGATGTAGCTGTGTCCACACTAGGGCAGGTAATGGTTTAGCTAGGTGGACAGAACACAAGGAGCTTGTAGATACCAAGAAGCTCCAAGACAAGAGGGGACATGGCAAGTCTTGCTGGTATTCTTACTGGGAGGTGGCTTGCTTCAGTGGAGGAAAATTACTCGTGTGCACCTGGGTTGTTCTTTCATTCCCCTATATTTTCCTTTTGCATCCAGATACTTCTTAGGTGCTCTTCATCTGGGCAAAGTGCAAAGAATCTTGAGAGGCTTGGGCCATGTGGGGTCCGTTGTCATTTTTTGCTGAAAGTCTGCCAGGTACGTAATCTTTCTTCTGTGCCTCCATTTACCATCCCTCCTTTTTTATTCTTAGTTACTTAGCTTTTAAAGTCTTCAGAACATGCATGGTTCGTAACTATGTGTCAGTAAAGTGCCCAGGACACTAAAGTGCTGACTTTTGTCAAGGTGAGAGGGTAGCATGGCTACAGAATAGTTTAGCCATCTCTTTTCCTAATTTAAACTAAGCTGCAGCCTGAAAATAAAGAAAATTGTGCTCTTTTGCAAGAAAATTTGCGTTTTACAAGAACTGCGCCTTACAGACTGAAAATATAAACCTCCTTTACAAAAAGGCAACTGTACCATTACCATTTTTGTCAACACATCTGGTCAATGTTGATGCGTATCTTTTCTTTTGTTATAGATTAAAATGTTTTTGAGCGCTCTCTTCTGACCCGCCATTGCCCCTCTTTGTTTAGCATTCAATTCTGTCAGACCCTTCAAAATGCAGCGTTCCCCTATACTGCCATTAAGTTGAATAATACATGCATGTGATTTAACCCAAGCTGTCTCCAGCAGTTAGTCGCCTTCTGGAGAGTATCCAGATGTTGCTTGAAAAGAGATGACTGGGAAAGGAATAAACAATTTCACTTGACGAATTGGCCAGCGTATCTTTTGTCTCAGCCATCTTCCAATTCGAAGATCTTGTTTAAATAAAATAATTGTGCTTGAAACGTAAGTAGGGTGGTTTGGTTTTGTTTCATCCATGAAGCTCCAAGCTTTGTTATAAAGATGGTAAAATGCAATTATATCAGACAAACAAAAGTGAAAACTGAGGTGCAGCCCTTGGGTTAAACTCAGTAGAAAAGCAAAGAGAGAAACCCAGGTAGTCTGGAGTGTTTGGCCTCCTTCAAATATTAACAAGATTCCTTTCTGCATTAGCCATCCTTTCTGCAAAACAAAAAATGTTTTGGCTTAGAGTGCAAAAAACATGCCTAAAATGTAATGCTCTCTGTACGACTCTGGGCTACCAGGTGGGCAACGCTCTCCCATTGCTAGAGCAGTAAATGTGAGAAAAATAAATGGCTAGTTCTCTTCTGCAAGGAAAATGCTGCAGCAGCACTGCGAACTCAAGGAGCTTGGTATTCCTGAAGTGGTTTTGCATGATTATTTTTTAGGTTCGCTTTTCAGTTACATAACAACATATGCTTTCCCTATTTACAACATTAAAATAGACCATGATAAAAAAAAAAACGGAATTTACTCCCACTGCAAATGATATGGCACTGACATCTACTACTGATACAGCGATGCCTTTTTCCACCAAAGCCAGCTAGATGCTGCCTCAATCTGCCGTGAAATGTCTGTAGTCTCAGAGCCATAAAGTATAGCAATGTGCAAGGCAATGAACCCAAAGAAAAAGCGTCTGCTTGGCAATCAGAACTTGGAGATTGTCCCTTAAAGTGTTGGCAGCTCCCTGGATCTTCCCAGTGTTCCCAGCGGGTATTTTGAGTGGGAAGAAAGAAATGCCTCAGCTAAGCCTGAAGGCACCTGTCGGAAGGTGTCCCAAACTGTGGGGTTTGTGAATAGCGGGGATCGATCTACTCTGGTGGCAGATGTTTTACGCTCGATAGTGACTGGAAGGAAAATTTCCCACCCAGGAACTGTCAAACACAAGATGTCTGCAGTGTATTAAGAGCTTTAGAAATAAAATACTAGGTTGTGATAGAGGTTTGCTTTATGTGAAGTTTCTCTCTCTCGTCAAAATAATTTTGAGGAAGAATTGTTTTCCTTTTTTTAACACCTGTTTTTGACATTTCTGAAGTGGAAAAGCTTTTTGTTGTTGTCAGAATGACTCTGTTATGAAATGTAGATGTAGGTAGGGAAAGAAAGAAGTTATAACGAATACGTTTGAGGGATTCCTCCAAAGAATTCTTGCACGTGAAATAAAAATGTACGTTCTAGCACCTCTCAACCTTCCCATGTATGTCATAAACAAATGTGGAAATGGAAAGGGCAAATTCTCAGCTGTGCGCTGGGATTAAAACGAGCAGCGAAGCCCATCTCCTCTCAGCTCCACCCTGTGCCCTCCCCTTCCCCGGCACCTCCACTACCGTGAAGGTTTCGAACTTCAACCAGTCACCCGTACCAAATCCCGGAGCTGAAACCAGCGTGATGCTAAGGACCCAAGCAATCTTTCTTTTTGGTAGACGACGGTTTTGAGAAAGAGCGGTGCCCATTTGCGTCCGTGCGGAGGTTTGGCCCCGGTGGAGATGGATTGGTGGGCAGAGAGCAGGTGATAAGGTTAAAAGTGCAGGATGGCTGCAGTTTATCACTGGGATATCAGTAATGCAGACGTGCCTATGTATGTTTGGATTCCAGGCACACGGATCTGAATGCGCCTGCCTAAGTTAAGTGGCTGCTCGAAACCTTGAGCAAGTGTCTTCAGACAGAAATCCCAAAGCCTCCCGCGTTCACCTTCCCCACGCATCAGGAACGGCTGCGGCGGGTTGCAAAGCCTTGTACTTAAGAAATGAGGCCTGGAAAGAAATGAGTCTTCGGTGTGATTATTTCATCCTTTCTGGCTTCTCTGATTCAGTCTGGGGCTGAACCTCTCCCTTCTCCCCCCCTTCCCGTTAGCCCCACGAGGCCTCCCTGACCTTACAATCCACCCACAGTTTCCATGTTACTGTCAGCCTCCTTACACTTGACTGATGAGAAATATGTGATTATTCAACACATCATAAAAACAGCCAGAGCAAATGAAGGAGAAATCTGGAAAGTATTTATAGAAAATCTGTAAACAATCATTGCAATTCAGCTATTCGAAGCTGCGCACACATTAGCTTATTAGCTGTTGAGCTGTCAGATGTTCTTCGGCTCTTTCACCTTTTTAAAAAATTAAGAACTGCTTTGTTATACTCCCAGCCATTTTGCATTTCATAGACTTCTGTTTGCAGAAACAATTTATTTTTTGAGCTACAATAACCGAGAAGAGACTAGTTTTTTTTTTTCCCCTATGACTACGCATCGTTTCTTTGACTTCAGCGGTTTGACAAGCACCGATTCACTGACATTCCTTGTGCGCTAAAAGGCTTCTCGTGGCGTCTTCAAGCACATGCATCTGTCTGCTGTGCACAGCTCAACAGCAGATTCAGATAAGTAGGAAGGAGGAGGTGAGGAAGAAGAAGCCGTGAAACTCTTCTGGAAAGAGACACAATGCAACGGTGGGACACGCATTGCCTCTGCGAGAGGCAGGGGCGTTTCTTACTCACCATAGCGTGATTTAGCCAGAGCGGGATGACTCCATCAAGGCTTTTGGGGTAAACCAGCTCTCGATTGTAGGTATACAGTGTCCAAAAGGATATAGACACAAACTGGAACCAAAATACAAAATGAAAGACATTTCAAAATGAAAGACAGACATAACTGATGGGATTTGGCTAGTGCTGTCGTTTCTGAGAAGGCAAAACATCTCCTACATGAAAAACGGTGATATTGCCAGATAAACTCACGTATCGCACATGTTACAACATAAAGAAAGGAATTTAGTCTGAGGTGTAGTGTTCTGTGTTGATACTGCGAGAAAAACCTCTTTATAAACTGCCAACACTGACGTTTTCTGTGGAATACTAGATTAGCTTTAAACTTCTTTTTTTTTTTCCTTTTTTTCTTCGCAGATGGGATCTTTTGATGGTCCAGAAGTTCTTCTCGAGGGATTGGCTGTCAAGCCACAGCATTTGTTCTGCTCAGTAACAAAGTGAAAACAGATCCCGGTAAGACAGTTCACCCAAAATTTACCCTTACCTTCACAATTCATAAACCTAATCCATAAACTGCAGGTGCAAGCTGCACCGTGGGCACCCCTTTTTGTCCCCAACAGAGGTGGATTTATGGTGGGAAAACTTAACTGGAGGAAATGCAGCCTGGTATTGGTTATGGATACCCGGGAGCCGATTTGCACTTTTTTGGCCTGGCTTGATATTTGAGCACACTTTGTGCCTGGGGTTGGACATCAGGGTGTGAGATGCTGAAGAATGAGACTACCCTGCGCCTCTGTCCTGCGGGCATGCTGAGGATGCCTGAGGGGGGGAGATATGACAGCGGCATCGTGAATACTGCCATGCAGGGAAGATAAATTAGCCGATTTCTCTCCGTCTCCATCACTGGCAGGACTTCTTTAGTGAGCCAGCTGGCTGAGCTGCTTGTGAACCAGATTTAAGCAGCGCTTCTCAGCCCTTTGAGATTCAGAGATGGCTGCAGGCTTCATTCACGCAGAGCGGTACCGACGTGCATAAGCAGCCCATCAGATCCTGTCCAACCCACAGCACCAGATAAGCAACATTTTGATAAACAGCATTTTTCTGCGAGGGAATAGGTGATCCGTGGTGAATCTGATGTTAGCTATGACTACAGTCATTGTCCTGTGAATCTGTTTCTCTCCAGCGATTATTTAAAGCCATGCTGGAGTCAGAGAAAGAGATGTGAGATTTTGCTGCCTCTTAGGTACCCTCTCATGTCCTCCTGGCCCGTGCTGCCCTTTAGAGAAATGCCCTAAGTCGATAATTCCACAGCTATTTGGACCGTGAGATTAACAGAGAGGTTACACCTCATTCACCCTTTGGGGGTCAATCTGCGTTCGTTCGGGGACAGCAACCCTAACGTTTGTGCAAGAGGCTTTGCTTTCGACCGTAACGGGCTCAGCACTGTTTATTCTTCTAAATGGTGCAAATCCATTTTCAAATGGTAAAAGAAGGCCAACAGCTCTTATCTATTTTATACATGCGCATGTTGTGCTACACACCCCTAATCATTTATGAAAACATTATTTTTACGTACAGAGGTTACTTACTGTGGACACTGGGAAAGCCAGGACACTGAAAAGAAGGTCTCTGCTGGAAATTACGCACTTAGCACACCGCAGTTTCTTAATTAGTCTCAACACATCAGCCAGGAAGGACACCCCATAGAAGACAGCCTGCAAAACCTAAAGTAATTACACCTAATGAGGGAAACTCATCCAGCTTTAATTAGCACGTTTCTCAATGAACTCTGTTCCTGCTCTTCAGGGAGCTGTTTTGTTCGTGAGCTGCAAGCCGGCGTGAGGGAAATAGCTGTTGGCTAAATCTTTTTTACTAACTGAAACTGATTAAATAAAGTTGTTTGGGAGATAACTTTAACAGTATCTCGTTTAACAGACTAAACAGAGATGTGTGGTGTGATTCAGATGGGAGGGGTGGAAGGACATGGTGAAAGCCAGCTCTTTCACACTTCCGATGTTAATTGTTGCGTTCAATGTATCCGAGCAGGAGCAGAGGAGAGAACAAAAATACGCCAGGAAATGTTTCCTACGAAGCAATTGCTAGATAGCTTCTCCCACCAGTTAGCCAACACAGGGCTTGCTCTCGGGGGACTCAGGGTGCCATTGGTCTCAGTGCCAAGTAACACAAAATGCTCTAACGTGAGAATTAGGTGCAGAAGTTACCAAAACCAGAACCTCTTCTGCTGAACTCAGAGGGATTCAGGAAAGGATTTCAGGTGCTTAGAAGCAGAGATGCAGACTTCAGTAATTAAAACGGAACAAGTTAAACCGTTCATAACTAATGAATTTTGGAGTTGGGGGGAAGAGGGGTGTTGTGTTTTGGTTTGGTGGGGTTTTTTTCTTTCTTTGAATCATTTACAAGTAATGAGGGCAGGGTTGCTTGGGGAGGTTGCTAGGAGGATTTGGCAAAAAATTAGGTAAGTGCACAGTGACGAAACAGAATTCCACAAATTGTGTATGAAATTGTCAGAATATTGTGGCGTAAGCCAATATTGCTTTTCTAATTACTCCATTTTCTCTCCTAACGCTGCACAGTGGGTGATGCTGAACCAGATTCGTCAGACGCATGAAGGCAAAACCCAGCAGAAAAGTACTTCTCCCGCTACCTTGCATTCAGCACTGAGTCTAGTTCAGCTCTTAACTCATGGGGTGGCCTCTTATTTTTAAGGTTGTCCCAGAGTGCTGCAATATGGGGAACGCAGCCCATTGCAAACGCTGGACCAGCTAGCAATGCTGAAATGGAAAGAGGCTGTGTTACGGCTTTCAGGATGAGATCTCTTTTGCCATGATCTTACTCTGAATCAGATATTTATTTAGAGCGAAGTGTCTGAAGCTGTGGCTGATTACTTCACCAGTTTCTGAAGGAGCCGAGAAGGGTGGTACTTGGGAGGGGACAGAATTAGTGCAATGCTTTTCCATCAGAAATTCCTCTATTATCAAAATATCTGAGGGAAGAAGGGGGCTGTGATTTCACCATGCCCATCTTCAAACAAGGGTTTCTGCACGCTTCAGTTTGCAAGTTTGCAGGTCCCAGGGTCACCTCGGGCAAGGTATTGGAGGTCGTGCACCACCAGGTTCAGCTGCAAAGCCCCTCCGTTTCCTCTCTAGAGCGTGGGGTGAACAGCCACGTTCTTACATTAAAAAACCAAACAGCTTCCTCAGCACCCACATATGGTTTTGCTCAATTTTGAGGCGCTCGAACCAGCTCTTTTAAACGCGGTTTTCTCTCCTTTCTCTCTCTCCCCCCAGTGTCACAATTAGCCTCTGTAACTGCAGGCGCAATCTCAGTCAGGAGGGATTCAGCCCTCCAAGTCATGGGTGGGTCTAGTTGAGAGAAGTCCATGCTGGGGATCAGCATGCTTAGACTCAAGCACGTGTCCAACCCAAACATCTGCCCCAGTCCTCAGCCTCACCAGGGCACCAAAACCAAGTCCTCAAAGAGCTAAGAAAAGCCTGGTAATAAACAGGAGCTCTTGTTACACCCTGTAGACTCAGCAGTAACTTTCTGTAAAAAGCATGAAAAATGAACATGAGGGTGGTGACAGTCTGGTGACACATGGTGACTAATTGCCAATAAAGCAATTAGGGAGAGGCCTGGTTCCCAGAGGATGGGGCTATTATTATCTTGTTTATGGTCAGCCTTACATTAATCATGGGACAGGGATAGACTTCTTCTCGCCCAACCCCCCCCCCCCCCCANCCCCCCCCCCCCTCCAAAATTAACTAAAACAAACATTTCTAAAAAGAAACAGTCCCAAAACAGCCACATTCTCAGCCTGGTATTCTGTCATATGCAGGCGAGGACAATGTTATCTTCCTTATGGAAAATGCTTATCTGAATGTGTAACTTGACCCATTTCTCCAGCTGAACATGGAGAAGCACAACTCCTGAAAAAGTTTGAACTCCATCTCAGGAGCTTGTTTTCACGCTGCTTGTAGCTCTGCCCTTATCTGTCGATGTGGGTTCAAAGGGGTTTCAGGCAGTTTGTGATCATCCTGTCTTTTCAGAAGCAATGGAAGAATATACAAGTAATTTTCAAGCCAGGAAACTGAACCTGGCTAGAACCATCCCTAGGAATGCTCACTCTGGCAGGGTGCACCACTGGTAGACTCGGGTCAGATCTCCAAACCCGTGCTCTTCCAGGCTTATTCCTGTAAGAAAGGTGCATCCAAATCTCACAGCCCTTCACTAATGGGAAAACGTTGACATTAAAAAAAAAAAAGAAAATTTGACATGAAAACATCAAATTATTCCAGATGTCCTGTGAATTTCCCAAACAGCGGTGCTGGCGCTCAGAAATCCATTGCAGCCACTCATGGAGTGTAAATCCGCTGGCTGTAAATGAAGAGGATCCCCTAAAGTATTCCCACGCGAACAGAAGGAAGACTGGAAGCATTCAGAAAGCTAATGATTAACCCAAAGAGGAGAATATGGATACGATTATCCCTGTTGGAGAGATGCTGCTTTCCTCTCTAGACCCCGCGGAGCTCCATGGCGCTAGGTGCTGTAGAAATGCTTAATTTGGCCAGATTGATTTTCCAAACTGAGAGTCATAGCGACAAACCTTAATTTTTATCTGCTGCAGTGATCAAAGGGATGTTTCTGTTTAACTAACCTGACATGATTTACTTTCGCGTATAAGATCTGGCCATATGTGTATATTGAAATCTCCAACTAGTACAAATAAATCGGGCTCCAAGCTCTGCCCTTAAGGGGGGATAAATCCGATATTCTGAGCAGGCTATTAGACATAACAGTCAACATTTAGTGTAGACACACATCCATTCACATGATAGCAACCTGGAAAACATGTATACTAAACACTGGGTCTATTTTGAAATAAATAAAAAACAGCTTTCAGGAGAGCTGAAAAGTATTTAAATTACGAGAGACAAAAGCATAAGGAATAAAATGGGGCAGGAATGCAATTAATAGTTTTTAAAGGTGCAGTGTGCTCTTTATGCAATGATTTACTAATAGATTTACAGCATTGAGCAGATTTTTATGAGCTCGGATATTTCAGGCAGTGAATGATTCAGCGTGTACTGTTTTGTGTCACAGACAAATGAATACTAAACCATTTTTATCTGTCATTTCTGCTTGTTCAATAATTGGTCAATGAACTCCTCTGATACAAAACCCACTTATCTTCCCTTCCCACCCCCCCA
>VYZM01002483.1:58775-78633 GCA_013398915.1 Dromas ardeola | reverse complement strand
CACCCTACAAAAATATTTCCTTTCTGAGTCTTGACTGCTATGATCATTAACTAGATAAATGAATCTGAAGTAACGTCAGAGCCGGAGCTCTCTTGGGATAACTGCATGACTAGCGAGGAATAGAATCAAGTGCTAAAAGAGGGTCATATCTAGAAAAAAATTCTTCAGCATCCCTCCAGCAGAGCTAGGAGTCAAGCTGCATTTCCATCCCCGGAAAATGTCGTGTTTCCCAGTATTTCCATTTCGGATGAGAGCAAGCCGGCTTTCCACAGAAGGAAATTTTTAAATGCAATTCCAAAGAGCCAACAGGAATTTTGGAAATTTTGGAATTTTGGAAAATTTCCAAGCGATTCAGCCAGCCGGTGCCAGAAGCCAGGCAATCACAGTCTGACAGGAGACAGGCAGAAGAGCTGGATGAGCACCCTGCCCGCCTGGCTCTGGGGAAGCCTCCAAGGCACATCCCAGCCCTGCCCAGCGCAGTGGCTCTGTTGAACCGACACAGCCCAGTAGGAAGCTTTTCCCTGCCCTTCTTCCCTGGGAGTGCCCTTCCCGGCATCCTGAGGAGATTCCTGGCACTACCTCCAAAAGTGCAGAAATACAAAGCATTGGGTGTGCACCTGGTGGACATCTGCGGTTGACAGCCACCTCTTGTTCCTTGATGTCCCTCATCAGCAAAAGGGAGTGGTTTAATGCCAAACCATGGGACAAGTGCTCCAGGTCCTGTGGAGCCCCAACAGGGAGCTCCGTGGCCCCCTGGGCTATATTGTCTTCTCACCCTCGTCCTCACGTATACAGCAGCTCAGGAAACTTTTGTCACCCAGAGATACCCTCAAATGCTGTCCAGATCAGTGGGAGAAGTAGGGATGAGGGCATTTCTTTCCCTGGGCCCCTTTCACTCTCTGGCAACCCTTTCTTGAAAAAAACCTACATTTCTGCAGAAGAAGGACTACTGGCCATGAAGGAGTAATTTTGCACGCCCTGCCCCATTGCCATGTTTTCTGCATAAGAGAAAGGCAGCATCTTCAGCCCAAGCCATCTCCCTGTTGGCTGACAGCTCTGTTTTAGCATCGGGATCGAATCAATAAGTGGTTAAAAGAGAGGAGACAGAGGACTGGAGAAGTGGAGCAAGGGCCCTCGCCCACAGACATTTAATGAGACCTGAGCTGTTCAGCAGATTCGTAAATGAGCTGGGGAAGGGAGTGAACACTGAGATGGCAAAGCTTTGTAAATTTTTTTTTTTTCTGTCAAAGCAAAGCCTGACTGCAAAATTGCCAAGGAATCTCAGGATACTGAGTGCACGGAAGATCAAATAGCAGGTGAAAATCAGTGCTGGTAAATGCAATGTAATGCATGTCAGAAAAAAATCAACTTTCAGAGAAAAAGCAACTTCAATCACATATTTTTCAACAATGGGTTCTAAATTAACTATCACCATCCAGGAAAGAAATGTTGGACTCGCTGTGGATAGTGCTCTCAAATTGCTGGCTCCTTGCTCACCAGTAATCAAAAGGGCAAATAGAGAGTTAAGAGCTGTTGAGAAGAAATACACAACAGACAAGGAAACACCTTTAGGCTACTGTATAAATCCATAAGTTCCTAGCTCAACCACTGCAGCCTGTCCTACTTACCCCTTCCTGAAACTAGAAAAACTACTGCAAAGGGCGATAAGGATGTTTTAATGAAAGAAGCAGCCCTTTGTGAAGAGAGATGAAAAAGGCTCGGACTTCCAGCTTGCAGAAAAGCGTAACCGAAGGGAAAGTCGGGTAGAGGTCTCTAATGAGTGGCAAAGAAAAACTGAACAGGGACGGATGATTAAATTATAAGACAGAAGTAAAGGGGCATCCAATTCAGTTGTGAGGAAGCAGGTTTACACCAACAAAATGAACTGGCACACTTGAATTGTGGCACTCATTGCTACAGGATAGGGAAGGCATCAGAAGCTTAAACAGGTATGTTTTCCCTTTAGATAGATGAAGGGAAAGCTTTGAAGCTGGATGATCATTTCGATGAGTATTTCTGCATTCCAAAATACCGGGTTGCTTGCTTTCTCCACTTGATGTCATGCTTTAGAGCTGTGTCATGTACTGGGTGATAGATCTTATTCTAACGGTGCCAGAGTATGGAGACGCTTTTCTATCTGAGGGTATGGTTGGTACTTTAATGGGGCCAGCTTTACACAAAGACCAAAGGAGAGGAGCTGGGCATGCAAGGAGCAGCTTGTCTGGGACGTGGCTGGTGGTATTTTAGTCTACTGACATGTGTCCCAGCAGAACGAACTGAATATCCTTAAGGTTGTTGAACCCTGACTATTTGATTCCTGGCATTTCAGAAAAATTAATTTTTAAAAACATCACGAAAAGCCTGCGTGTACGGATATGAAGATAACATAGTAACAAACCATGCATATACCATCCTGACTGCAGCGATATATCCTCATCCATCCACAGCAGCTTGGCCGCTGAGAAGAGCGCTGTGGCTCCCTGAAGCCTGGCCTGTTGTAGCCACCTCATGTGCCATTCACGGCCTCTTGGTTGCAAATATTTCACAAAATTACAGAGTGGTTGAGGTTGGAATGGATCAACTTTCCCAACCCCCCCAGGGGTCTCCAAAGGCCCCACTTGGGGCTGGGGAGCCCTTAGGCTTTCACTGAGCTCCACCGCAACGTGTCTCCTGAAGAGTAAAAGTAGAGATAAACATACCCCGGGCCAGACCTCCCACTGGTATTTAACTCTGGCGGTCACACAGAATGGATGAAAGGCTACAGAGGTCCCTCCGGTCATCCTTCAGACTAGCAAGTGTCCCAGAAATACGTGCCTTGTAGGAACCCTCTCCACATGCCCAGTCTTTCCACCCGGCTGCCACCACTGCCACCAGTCGCTGATGAACCACTTGGACTGTGAACAAGCCTTCTCCCCCAGGGTATCTCATGTGCTTTCATTTCGTTTTCCATCTTGTGAAACATTAGCATATTAGGAGAAACAGAACTCGTGATGGTCTACGTTTTTCTGTGCATTTTTAGGAAATGCAGCAAGCAGTTGATAACACTGTTAAAACACACGTAATAATGTCACAAGCATCTCTCTGCAGGCTGGAATTTCTTTCCCTCGTGCTCTCAACTGACTTTCAAACTAAGCTTGTTCTCTGAATGGCAAAATTAGCACCATGCTATGCTTTATTTTACCTTTTCTGTAATTTACGAGACAAAAAACCCTATTAAAAAATTGAAGCCAAACTCCAAGCAGCATTATAATGTGTATTGAATTAGGGGTTAGATAACAATGCAACAAATTGCACGTGCCTGGGCTGGACGTACCCTGCCTTTCTGTGTCTCTCCTCACTGATAGCTTGTCTCTTACAAAGAGGCAACTAGCTTCAGAGCACTTTCTGAAAGTCAAGCAGCTTGCCAGCCAATATCCTTTCTGCGTTAAACCTGTGAATGCATCTCACAGCCCAAGCATGGATCCCTACTTAGTTTGCTTTGGGGTATAAACCGTTAAAGGAAGCAGTTTAACAGCAGCAAATATACCAGCTGCATATGTCTTGAGGCACAGATGGCAGACAAACAGACAGACATATTGGTATCACTGTACAACACGATTCGCTTACCAGATTGAGGACTGTCAAATATTTCCACTGCCCACCGTAAAGGAACACTTCAGATGGCCGCTCTTCTGTTCTTACATGCGTGATTGAATAGGCGACGAAAAAATACCAGACAAAAGCAAGGCAATGGTACGTTGTGAGAGTAGAGATTTCCATGCTTTAGCTAAGAGCAAGTGATAATCGGTCCAAAAGCAGCTTTTCTCTTAAGGTCCTCGCTCACTGTGCATGGGAAATGGCAGGGCAGGAGGGTTTACTTCGGAGCAGACTCGGGACACATTGCCACTTTGCTCTCGTCGAAAGGAATATTCACAAGGCTGTGAACTTTGCTTCTATTTGTTTCCCTTCTCACTGTACTCAGATAGGCTGGGGGGGAGGCGAGAAGAATAGGCTTATTCCCCGGATTTAAATGCCTTGCTCAAGATTAGTGAAGATTAGTTGCAGAGTTACATAAGTTTTGGGGTTTATTTTTTTGCAAAAGTGGGGGGAGCTTTGCTGCTGATTTTGTGTAACGGGCTGTCGTGCTCCGGGTAGCGCGTGAAAACAAGCGGCATTTTCCTCACTGGTAGCTGTGGGAGCAGCCATGTCTTCAGCTCAGCCTGGGATGCCACTGAGATGGTTTTTTTTTTTTTTCCCTCGTGCCAAAGGAAGAAGTGGGAAACATAACGTCCTGTGAGAAAGAAACGAGTTGATTTGTTGATAGGCTGTGGAGGTGGCAAGGAAGCTGAGAGGATTCGTAGGCAAAGGTCCTTGGGGTTCAAAATCACTGCGAGCGTTGACATTTTTTTTTTTGTGGGAAAAGGCTCTGCCGCCTTCCCGCTGCTCCACGCAGCTGGGATCCGTCACAACCACGCACGGCAGGTCGGCCAAACCCCAAGTCGCTGTGAAGCTCTGGCAGGGATGGGGACATGGGGCAAAGGCCATGGGTGACAAACCCTAAGCACTGAGCAGGGCGCCTCCCCTACCTCCCATTCATCTTCAGAGAGCCCCTCTTCCCTGGCGCGACATCGCGGGCTGGAGTACAGAAGAGAAGAACTGATGCGCACGCAGTGACCCTAAAATGAAGCGATCAAAAAAAAAAAAAGTTCCCATGGAAATGCTCGTTTTTCCCTCCCCTCCTGCCAAGGGCAGCCCTAATTAGCACTGGAAAATACAGACGGCGTTTCCTATTTGGGCCAGAGTCTGCATAATTGCAGTGCTGCCAGGTGTAATTGCCACCTGAGTATTTTACGGGGGACCTTGGTGGGGAGCGGGTACCATGTCCCAGCCCGTGCCTGGACCTTCCCCAGGCAGGAGGGGGAGAGGGGATGCTCCTCTGGGCCCTGCGCAGGCTGTCCCCATGGGCAGGGCTGGGCTTCAGCCAAGCAGACTGCATTAAGGGATCTCTTCTTTCTTTTTTTATTTTTTTTCCCCCACCCTTCTAACTGGCCTACAGGCAGCCTTGAGCAATCCGCTGTGTTTGGGGTTGTTTTGGTTTATCTCTTGCATTTTTTTTTTTTTTTCCCCTTGATACTGGACGTAAGGCTCCATGTGGGATGATTTCCTATGAACTCAGACAGCAATGTGCGTGCGTGTTGGGAAACAGCCCTTGCACTAAGGCCCTTCAATATCCGCCTGTGTTTCATCGACTTCTCCTCTAATTCAGATTACCCGCATCCAGACTCCCCAGGCATTCCAGCCATCACAAATCCAATGAAATATTTCTGCCTCACTTAGAGGGAAAATAAAGGTGTCGGTCCTTTTGTGGTTGGTTGAGGCTGGGGGAGAAAAACCTCTTTCTGGGGGGGAAAAAAAAAAGAAAAAAAAGAAAAAGGATGGGAGTATGTTTTTTGGACTCTTACAACGTCACTGGTCTTGTCTTAGGAAATCTAGCAGAAAAGAGTTTTCAATTGCCTTTCCTTTACAGACTTTCTGGGTAGGGGCAGAGCTGCTTCCTCTGTTCCTCCTTGTTAAGACTCATCCCTGTGACAAAAGGCAGGAACAGAATAGGACTGTGGCATGGAAGGGCCCTTTTTATTAGTGTTTTGCATATCAAAGGCACCAAGCAGTCAGCACTTAACAAGTTATCTTCACACCACTCTTTCTGAGGTTTTGCCATAGTGCAACTTTAAAAATGGGAAGGCATGTGCTTCTGCTCAGTATGTGCCCGAATGCATGCAAATGAATGTAAATGTATGCAAAATGGCAAGGTATGTTTTTTGCTTTTCTGGAGGATTTTGGCCAGTATGGCTGGGAAGGTGTCAAGTACGGTGACAGTTTTCTGATGTGGACACCTGTCCCACAGACTGAGACCATCTGCTTTGTTTTCCCGTATACAAGAAGCAAGATACTTATCCCTCAGCCTAGACTAAGGAGGAAGTTCGGCTGTAGAAAAATGGCAAAGAAAGGATGAGCACCCGATAGGATCTGAAGTCCAACACCCCACACTTCACGGAGCCTTTCTTATTTCACTGCAGCAAGCAAATACACTGGAAAGGTTGTATCTTACGCCTTCTCTCCGTGGCTATGAACATCTGCTCGGTGGAACAGGCAATTCATCCCAAAAGTTTTTGCAGGGGGTGGGAGAGAGGAGGAAGAAGGAAGGAGTGCGTCGGGGCACAAGCGGGTGTGCTGCTGCTGCCGATCTAGCGGGATGGTTGAGGGAAATACCATCTTCCATCTGCTGGGTACCCCACCCCAGCTCACATCTGCTGCTCCCCTGCAGCTGAGCCACGTTGACGTGCTCTGCCAACGCTCCCAGCCCGCCTCAGGGGCTCGTCTGATTCCAGCAGCGACAGACGACTTTGTGCTGAAGCCAACTGGGAGCTCCCGCTTAGTCCGTTAGCTGAAGAACAGTAACAAGCAACCGCAGCCGCAAATCACCTTGTGTACACAAAACGTCACCTGCTCATGCCCTCTTCTAGGGGAGCGGGTTAGGCCAGCTTGCTTGACTTTGCACCGAAATGGGCTTGACCCACTTGTATTATTAGTGCGGTTCAGGTACAGAGACGACAGCAAACAGTGCAAACTGGTGATACCTTAGACCAACACGTCTGTTTGCAATGCCATTGCGTGTCTCCACTGATGGGCATGGCATTTCCCGTTTATCGAGCAGTCCCCTCTAGGTCCATCATTACCGTATAGTGCTTGCTTACCACCTCAGCCTGTCTCTAACAAAGCAGTTGGTAGAAACAAATATTCCTGCTTCCTCACAGGCTGACAGTTTGTTTAGAGACCAGTTAGGCACTTTTCAAATATTCTTCAATATTTTCACACCGGAAAGGTTCAATCTCCGTCAGGGCAGCATCCAGCAATGGCAGAAGCTGCGAGAGCAAAGCAGGAAATCACTGGCAGGTGACAGCAGTTAAGGCCAGGTGGGAGGAAAGGATTCAAAGCCAAACAAAGCCCTAGGAGAGAGTTGGGGCATAAAAAGCAAATCTAATAACAAGAGACTGATATGCAAATGGGGCTTGTCTCAGTCAGAGGGAGATTTTACAGGGTGAAGAAAACATGAGGAGCTGGGTAAGCATATTTTTCTTCTAGTTTTCTGAAACTTGTTTCTATCCTCAATGCAGTTCTATTTTCTCATGCATGGATTTCATAATGTATTTATCTTTAATTTACTGCTATTGTTAAGCTGTATTGTGTTAAGGGTGGCATTCCCTGAAAGCAAGGTCCGGGGCTGTTCTCCAACAGCATCCTCTGTACGTTATGTGAGCGTGTACAGAGTTAATAGACCCCCATCTCTGCTACATTCTGCTTTAGTTGCAGGTAATGTAGGGCTCTGTGTGGAAGAAACATTTTTCTGATAAGCATTAGCCAAGAAAGCTTTTTAGCATGTAGTGCAAGGCTGCCTGGGCTCTGTGTCCCTGGGGACATCTGTAATAATGATTCGTTCTGTGATGGTCCTGATGTATGAAATGAAACATAATTGACAAAATTGCAAGCCTGGCATAGTCTGCTCTAGGCATCCTCAAATCCTGAGGCAAACCCCCCCAAATCACGTGGTTAGTGTAACTCACAAGATTTAATTCTTCCTGGTTTTATTTGTCTTGGGCTTCAGTAGCTTCTATGGGACTCAGTTTTCCAACTCCTTTTCACAGCTGTGTGAGCAACAAGTGTAAAAGTGTTTTAACTGCTGATAAGAGCTGAGGGCCTTGCCCAGCAACACAGCAGTGATAGTGACAACTAATGATAATCAATAAAAATATCCTGAGATATTTCACTAAAAAGCTAAGAATGGGCAATGCTGCAATATTTGTCTGCTGTGTATGGTAAGCAGGAAAGTTATACGGCTGAAAGACAGCTTATGCATCCTCCTCCATTGCCCTCTCCTCTCTATCTTGTGTGAGTTTTGGGGTTTTTTTTAAATACATATTTTTAAGGAGAAGACGGGAAGCAGTTTATCTCATCTTAATGCACTTGTTCTGAATTGCTTTTAAAAAGTTCTTCCAAAATGACAAAATCCAGAGGGATTTTTCAGTCCCAAAGTGATGAGACATGTATGAGTAGAAACTGGATTCAGTAGTTGGAAGTACTCACGCAGATTTCGGAGTTTCTTCCTCCCGTTGAGTTCCATTGGCTTTTAAGCTGTGTTTATTCAGATTGCTAAATGAAATGTTACTTTGATCCAGAAACAAAACTTCCTGCGTAACAATGACTTTACATTTCTGACTTTTTAAAATGAATGCAAATGATGACATTAATCAAAACAAAACCTTCTCAGCTAACAACTTGGGTTCTAAAAGTAGGTATGTTGAAAATAAGAAACACTTTATTGGAAAAATGCTTGCCTATCTCGTTATCTCCACCTTGTAGTGGAAATTAGTAATTGTTTGCCTTATCACCAAACCCCAATAGTATCTCCTCCCTTGGCAAGGTGAATACTGCTTAGAAATAAAAGGCACAGTATTCACTGATTCTCAACACCTTCCGAGAACTTACGTACTTTCTGAAGAGATATATAATATTGCTTCTCAATTTTACCTCTTCCCTTTTCTGTCAGAAATGCACATTTAATCTTCGACCATTTAGAAAGATTGTGCATGAACAACTTGAAGTTCAGAGCCAAACAAACGTGCCACAGTGTACTGGGGAAGAAGTGGAAGGGTGTTTTTTAGATCTTGGATACACAAGCTATGCCTGGTTCTCATTAGACACCTTCATGCTAGATAATTGTGGTGGGCAAGCTAAGTGATGCGTTTATGTTAACTTTTTTCTTTGCCCTTTCTAGAGGGGGCCAAGAATGTACCAACTGGTCTTGCAAATAGAGGTGTGTTTGAAAACATACTGCATGTCAAAATGTTTTCTGATTTGTGTGGGGTTTCTTCATCTACCACTGAAATTCAGCAACTTCTAGGGCAGGACACAATAACTCTGTGATAGAAGAGCTTCATAAAGATTTATGAGTGGATGTAGAAAGCACCTTGTTGGACTGATGGGATAAGAATTGCAGGTGGCAGAGTAGAAAAACCAGGGAAATCGCTCTTCTTTCTCGACCGTAAGAAGACATCACTTGTGGCTTTTTTCTACTTGCCGCTCCAAAGATTTGCAGGTCTAGTGTGTGTGACTCTTGACTATCTGTGGCCTATGTATAATCATAAATAACTATTTGACATGCAAGAGCATCGCCCAACACTGACCGTACTAGTCGGTGCTTGCTGAAATGATGATGTTTATGTGCAGATCTGCCTAGAAGAACAGCTGTTGTTACAAATGGGTACTGGAGAATTAAAATAAAGGCCTACCTACAGCCTGTATTAATGTGGTACCTGAATCTGTCACAACCTTTGGTATTTAGTTGCAAAAAATGCTGGGCAGAGGAAGGGACTGCTTATGCCCACAATATGCATGGAGAAGTGAGACTCAAAGCGGTGAAATGGTGTGTCCAAGGTCACACTGAAAGTCTCTGTTGAAGAGCAAGTTAATGATCATTCTCCTGAAGTCCGGATGACATCTAAAGCACCTCAGAGGAAAGGTGGTAATTCTGTAAGAGATGTTGAAGAGGTGCTAGTTTGTTCCCCACCACCGGTATTATCTTGACAAATGACCCAACACGTTATAAAACATCACGCAACCCCCAGAGCCTTCCAAACCCTGACAGATGCTGGGGACCTTGCAAGTTGGCCAGAGTGGCAAGTACCAGGACCTTTGTACACCAAACCCATGTCCAGTTCCTGCTCGTTAGCAGGCACTGAGAAACAAGGTAAATTTTTTAGTCTGTCAAAGGCAAGGGAAAAACAAAGATTGCAAAGTTTTAATGGTGCTAACAACGTGATGTCAACAACACAACGAAGTTCAAAGTGGGTTGGGCAGACTGCAGCAAGTGAGTTTCCTCCCTAAGAGCAGTCATGCTATTGCTGCCATCTTCACATAAGATATCTCCAGGGTCTGACACAGATTGTGGCTCTGGACGCAAACTGTGTAAAGGGCAATCAGCTGCTAGCGGTCCCTTACTGGAAGACGGGTGATTTGGAGGGCTGTGGGGCTCAGGGGCAGCCCACACACCCTGCACGGCCCTCGGGGTGAGGCATGGCCTTGGCAATCAGGTTCTAATGGCGCACTGTCAGCAGGAAAGTGTCCAGTTTAGCAAGTGAATCCCACTCTTCATCTCTTCCTTCTCAAACAAAAAAGCAAATCCTGGAGCAGCAGACGGGTGGGCCACCAACATTAGATACCTAAATGTCTTAGCTACTGTTCTTCAGCAGCAATGTATGAGTACTCCTGCTACTGTGAAGAGCTGGCAAATTGCTCCCTGTTACCCAGCCCCTTTGCTCTGGGAAGATCTCTCTGAATTTTCTTGCTTCTTTGTTGAAGATGGGATGGGGAAGCACCATGCATGTTCAGAGCAAGCCCTGCCCTGCCTCCCCAAGCTGCAGTGGCCTACTGCCTCCTCTCTCATTTCCTCCTCGTCCTCATCGCCAGGACCACCCCCCGCATAAAGATGTTCTCCACCACCAGCACTTTTGTGAGGGGGTCAGTGCACTTCCCCCAGCGTCCTCTTAGCTCTCGTGTGTATACTTGCTTGCTGTAGTTCTTAATTTGCACAGATCTTCCAGTCTGGGCAGCTTTTCCTTTTCCTACCTCCCCAAAGTACTGTGGTAAAGTGTGTATTATCCAAATAGGTCTGCTAGGTAGTACCCAATTCGGACACATAGCACCTATCTGCAATGTGAGCGTGCTGCAGCAGTGCCATAGGTGATGGGCATGGCATGAAGAACACTTTCTACCTGCTCCTCAGCCCAGGTCCCTCTGTTTGCAGGCTGCCCTGGGGACACGGCTTCAGGTGACCCCCTCTGAGGGAGAGGGATGCTGCGGGGAGCCCTGTGCTTCCTGCAGCAGCTGTGGTTCACCTTTGTGTCTGCAGCCAGAGCCTCTCTACTTGATGTAGCATGTCACGACCTCGTGGACTGAGCTGATTTAGTGGTGGCTTCTCACAGAGCATTTTGCCATAGCTGTTTACAAGACAGGTCGTCTCCTACAACAGAAAGTTATCCCTCAAAAGTTATCCTATGTAGAAATGAACTTGCGTGAGGGAAAGAGGGGGGAGAAAAACCCCAAACAAATAAAAACCACAAAGCCCTCAACAGTTTTTCATCCTTCTTGACAAAAATCCACCTCAACTTTCGTTCTGCCACTGTCAGTTCCATTACACGACTCGCATTGGCACATTTCCTTTCCTTACAGCTATTTTCAGTGCAGAGGAAAAGCACCTCCAGCATTTGCAATGCTTCCTTTGGTTATTGGTCAGAAAATCGGATGTATTAGTGAGGAATTTGAGTTTGGAATCAGGCCATTTGCTACAGAACTCTTGCGCTGACCCCTTCCCTCTCGCTGCCCTCTGAAAACATGTTGTGTTTCATTAATGCTCAATGCGTTTGAGGGATCTGAACTTTCTTGGTCACATGTTTTAGCTGCTTAGTGAAAACATAGGTTGGTTGTAGACCTTCATGTCCCTGGGATCAGCTGGTGGAGGGAAGCGATGTTTGCTGTTAGCTTCCTGTCCCAAAAGCCTGGAGTTTTCTTGCATTCTTGCCTCCTAAAAGTGGGGGTGGAAAAGAAACCTGCCCTTGCCAAATTCAAGATGCTGGTTATCAGCAAATTCTACCGTTTACTGTTCACACAGCTAAACAACTGCCTGTGCTTGGCAGCGAGCTCCAGTTCATCTGCAGCTTGCAGGACAGGGCTGCCTGCTTGTTTTCATTGGAAGCTTTCTGCTGTCGTTTAATTGTAACGCTCAGCGGCGACCTGCAGTACCGCTTTCCACTTGCGTGTTTCAAGAGCCCTTTAAAAAGGGAGGTATTGCCACCTTTGCTTTGAAGAAGGAAACCTGAGCTTCTGGACAAGCTGTGCAGGGGTGCTGTGCCCAATACGTTAGGTGGAAGTTGGTGGAAAGAGAAAGAACAGTTTGGAGTCCAGAGAAGCCTGTTTCTTCCCAAATTGTGTCCCACAACAGCAGCGTTGCCCACGCTAATGTACACTGATTCTGAGTGATGCTGCTGCAGGTGACTGCAAGGGGGACTCTGATTGGTGATGACTCCCTTTGGTGCTGGTGACTAAGGCAGGAAAATACATGAGGAGGGGGGAAAAGGGGCAAGAGTGGAAAAACAATCAAAAGGACCCCCCAGACTTGGATGAGGTGTCTCCCAGGAACCATCAGCACCAGCCTCGTGTCAGAGGAGCTGGAGTTTTGCTGGGATGCCGAGCCTGAAGATTTCCTTGCAGCCAAACCTATCTGGGGCTGGGTAGCGCTGCCTTCAAGCAGTGCCACTCTGGCGTGGGGAGGAGAGCTGGTGCCACCTAAAGAGGTGCTGGTGCCACCTAACGAGGAGCTGGTGCCACCTCTCTCTGCACCCTGGGCTGCCAAGAGGAAATACCAGCCTCTGCGTCATTAGCGACAGCTTCACGTTGTTGAACTCGTCTTTGATCCCTTCCTCCTCTGCAAAACTGCACGGTGGGTGGTAAAGTAATCCCTGGAGTTCAGCCCAGCACGTATGCAGAAAGCACACGGGGCTGGGGGGGGTGGTGGTGGAAGTAGGTGACCCTGCGCTGAAGCTGAGAGCCTGGAGCTTGCCTGTGCCCTTGGCTTTTAGCTTGGTGTTATTCCACTGACTTCCATGGCAGAAGCTCGCAGTTGCACAGATGCACATAAGCACAGTCCATGTTTCTGTCCTCGTGTCTGCGGATCGGGTCATGCAATAAGCAAGAATCCAGGTGCCATTGCTCTTCTAATTAAACGTGTAGTCACTGTGGAATAACACGACCTGGTTCAGTCTACCGCGGCTGCAAGGAAAGGTGATGTTGTCAGCTAAGTGGGCTTAGTGTTATGAAACCAGGCGGTATTTTATGCATGCTTCATGATGAAACCAGGAGCAAAGCAGAGGAGAATCCAGGCTGTCTGTAGTAATGAATGAAAACCAAGGAATAACCGAATAGCAAATGTAGTTAATTAAAGGAAGGGACCTAAAGTTCGCACCAGAATGGGAGGGACAGAGACTGCCACGTTAAAAGGAGGATTGTTCCCAGTTTCACTTATTTTGCTCCCTTATCCCTTTCTCTCTTTGGCTCGCTCTGCTCTCCATTGGGTTGTAAGTTTCTGTGCTCAAAAGCTGACACTATTTTAGGAAACTTAAAGGGAAAGAAGTTTTTCTTTGTATGGGACTAGGAAACAGAAAAATACACTCTTGCCATGTAAAAGATTGCAAGTTTTGTGATCAGCTAGCCAGCTTGGTGGTAGAGCTGAAGCACGCTGATGCTGTGCTAGAAAAAAGGCTTTGCTGAGAATCCCAGTAACTCGATCAAACTACTGTCTGCTGAAAATGTCTAGTTCAATCCCCTGAGCTGTAGCTAGGATGCGGCACATGACTGCAGCACATGCTGAGGATGCTTTGAACTGCCTTTTTTACCCCCTTTCTTTTTTTTTTTTTGCTTTTTTTTGAAAACTGAGCTGTAAAGCATGCCATTCAGGAAAGCCAAGTATCACGTGTGAATGTTGCTGACTGCACAGCACAGTGAAGGTCTGTGTTGAATGAAGTTGGGCCTCTGTGGTTCTTTGCAGATATTTGGTAACATCCTTGAACAGAGCATCTTTGCGTTCCACAACAGTTCTTCTAGTTCAGCAAACCTGTATTCCTCTCAAAGAGCAATCTATATACCCTGGCAGCTATTTTCAAGTAAAGCTGGATTTCACTTATTAAAGCATAGAAGTTAGGCTGCGTACACTTTCAGAGAGCCTTGTTCAAGGCAGAACAGCTACTCTAAAGACGGCGCCATGGGATAATGACTTCCAGACTGTCCAAAGCTGCATTCCTTCAAGCTTCTCCATCAGTGCAGTGATAAAGACTCTGTGAGCCACCTGGGCTGCATCTGTACTGTGTGGGAGGTAGGAGCCGTGGGGTAGAACCCCACAGCCCTCCTGCCCTAGCTATCCAGATGAGGCTTGCTGTTGCACTTCTCTCTCGCTGCATGCCTGAGTCTCCTTCCAGTGGAGCCGGGAAATGCAGCGTGGTGGGGTGTGTGCACACACACAGGCAAAACATGCAGAAAACCTGTGCAAATAACAAGGGCTGGACCATGCCGGCAATGGTTTCCATGAGCACAGCAAAAGTCAATTAGAAGTCCTGCGAAGGACCAGAAGGGCTCCTGCCCAGGACAGCCTGCAGGTTTAGGACCTGAAGCTTGGCAGAGGGGTTTACTGGCACAGCTTTGCGTTGCTTTGCTGGAAGCCTGTTGCAGAGGAGACCTTCTTGAGCAGAGTGAAATTAATGCATAAAGTATTGAGCAGATCTGACTTACACCAAAGATGACTTGCGCCTTCATGAGAGCTTGTTTCCCAACAACTGAAAAGTCAGGGCATGCAAGGGCTTTGCTATAGATTATTGAAAACATTATATGTGGGGAGTAACCAGTTAATTAAAAAAAAAAAGCTAAGCTGCGTGGCAGTAAAATCCCAAATCTGTTTCTTCCACAAAACTAGTGTCCCCAGTGACTCCACAGAATTCATGGCTACACTGGACTTTCAGAGGTCGTTTCAATAGTGATTCCAGTTTACAGAAGAGAGAAGATGATAAGATTTCATCAGCAAGCCTCATACAGTGGGGAGAAGTAGACAAGCTCTGAGAACAAAAGCCCTTCTTCAGGTCTGCAACAGGAGGCTTGCACTTCAATGTACAGGGACTTTGAATATATACAGTCAACAGCAAATGGGATATCTTATTTACTCTTTGGCCTTTTGTTCTAGATATATAGAGAAAATATGAAATAATGCCAGAAACACCCTGTGGAAACATGTGGGCGAATATAGATTTAAGTGAGCTCTTTGAAATGACTCAGTAGTGCAGTGGTCTGGGCATCTTTACACGATGGGTTCAAGGATTGCTGTTGCAAATCTGAAGCTAGCCACATAATTCTGTGGGACACGTACAGACTCTTAAAAATTTATTTGACGTGTATTTCTGCAGTAGAGAAAAAAAGCCTTCCATTCTGTGTAATTGGTCTCACTGAGCGCGCTTTCTCTCTCAATGAGCCTCAACGGTTAGCTTTGCATTTAGGCCATGGAGAGAACTTTGGCAGGCAAAAAAGATGAAGTCAAGGAATGAAAAATATTCTGAGAACTGCAGGAAGAAATTAGGAGGGCGAGGGGGAAAGCAGCGTAAAGGAATGGGAAGAGGAAACAGCAAACAATTTCCAGGAAACTGGAGTATAATTTTTCTCAAATTGTTTTGCTTTTCAAATGTAGACGATCACTTGTGCAAGCATGTGGCTATGGCAGGAGCAGCAGTTCAGAGTGGCCTTGTTACCTTTTGTGTATTCTTTCCTTAAAGGAGGACATACTGCTAAGGCTGTTGCTTTAGAATCAAAAAATGGTGTGGTGAAGCAGGGAGGGGGATTCTGTCTTCTGGATTCCCTGTATTAGTTTATATATATATGTGTGTGTGTGTGCGCGTGTGTGTATATATATAAAACAAATGTGGCAACATGCTGAATGACCTTATGTGGGTTCCTTCATTTCTATCAGAACAGCGCTATGATGGAAGGAGGTGCCTCTCTGGGTTGGACTTCTGTATCAGACCATAGTGTTAACCACTCTTCAGTCAGAAGTCATGTTTAATGTGTAACGTTGCTTATTCTGTGATTAAGCCTCTACCTAAAACAGGATGAATTGAGAGCTGAAGTCATTGTATTTCCAGTGTGCTGCTTAGTATCTGTAGCTGTAACTGGTAGCTCTTAGACATTAATGAAAATGATGAAGCATACACCTAGCAGCCTCATCCCCAAACCCAAGGCGACTTCAGCAACTGGTTTAAAGTAAGATGAAGGCACACAGAATGAGCAAAGAAGCAATGCCCATGACCGGGGGTTGCAGCTGCCCCTGTCGAGTTTCTGCTGCCCCCAGCAGATTCACACAAAACCAGCTGAAAGTCCCTGCAGAGGCCACGTGCCTCTTCTAGTCAGGGAGATGCATTGATTGAACAGGCTCTTGTTTGCACAAAGTTGTATCCTTCTCCAGGGGCAATGCACTAGCCTCATGGAAAATCAGTCTTTGTCACCTGGCCCTCACCTGGTTCTTTTTTTCCCCCCGACCTGGCTGCCACGGGCTCTGTACCCAGCCAAGTGCAGTCATTGCTGCCTATTTTATCCCCTTCCCTGGGGATGCTTTGGGCTGTACCTCAGCTGTGGCTGTGCTCAGAAGATCATAGAATCATAGAATGTGTTGGGTTGGAAGGGACCTCTACAGGTCATCTAGTCCAACCCCCCTGAAGTAAGCAGGGACATCTTCAACTAGATCAGATTGCTCAAAGCCTCATCAAGCCTGGCCTTGAATGTCTCCAGGGATGGGGCCTCCACCACCTCTCTGGGCAACCTGTGCCAGTGTCTCACCACCCCCATTGTAAAGAGCTTCATCCTAATGTCTCATCTAAACCTACCCTGCTCCAGTTTAAAACCATCACCCCTCGTCCTATCAGTACATGCCCTTGCAAACAGCCCCTCCCCAGCTTTCCTGTAGGCCCCCTTCAGGTACTGGGAGGCCGCTATAAGGTCTCCCTGGAGCCTTCTCTTCTCCAGGCTGAACAACCCCAGCTCTCTCAGCCTGTCTTCATAGGACAGGTGCTCCAGCCCTCAGATCATCTTCGTGGTCCTCCTCTGGACCTGCTCCAACAGGTCCTTGTCCTTCTTGTGCTGAGGGCTCCAGAGCTGGACGCAGTACTCCAGGTGGGGTCTCACGAGAGCAGAGCAGAGGGGGAGAATCACCTCTCTGGATCCGCTGGCCACGGTTCTTTTGATGCAGCCCAGGATGCGACTGGCCTTCTGGGCTGCAAGCGCGCATTGTTGGCTCATGTCCAGCTTTTCATCCACGAGTAGCCCCAAGTCCTTTTCCACAGGGCTGTTCTCTATCACATCGTCCCCCGGCCTGTATTGATAACGAGGGTTTTCCTGACCCAAGTGTAGGACTTTGCACTTGGCCTTGTTGAACTTCATAAGGTTTGCTCAGGCCCACCTCTCTAGCTCGTCCAGGTCCCTCTGGATGACATCCCGTGCCTCTGGCCTGTCGACTGCACCACTCAGCTTAGTGTCGTCAGTAAACTTGCTGAGCGTGCAATTGATCCCACTGTCTATGCCATTGATGAAGGTGTTGAACAGCACAGATGCCGGACTGGGGCTGGGCTTGGGCTGAGATCTCCAATTCACCTCTAGCACCCTCTGCCCTGTTGCTGTCGCCTGTTAGAGGAAACTCCTGGTGGTGCCCCAGGGGGTAGAACAGGTCTGTACAGCCCCCTGGGTTGGCAGCGTGGGCGTTGAGATCACGCAGCAGCCTCAGAGCTACTTAAAAAGGAGGTTTCTTGTGTTTTGTTTTTTGTTCCCCACCCCCTGGTCCCTGAATACCTCTCTCTCTTTCCCTGCTTTCAATGTTTCAGCAGCCAGAGTTCGTCTAACCATCTGCACATGTGGTCAGCAAACACAGTTTTATCCGAAGGGGGTAACTGTTGGGTTTGACAGCTCTTAACAAATGCAGATGCGTTATGCTCGTTAAAATGGAAGCAATGCGATGCCTTGCCCTTTCTCTGGTGGTTCAGCTTTCTGGCGTTACGCAATTCTTGCGGAAATGGCGTGCTTCAAGGAAACCGGTGGAGAGAACTGACTTCACACAGCCCTCCTCCACTGGTGTGCGGCGCGTCCTCGGCAGCTGGCTGTCTGCCCGCTGCCCGTGGAGGCTGTTTCGTCAAAAGGTCATGGGAGACCATTAGCTGACCTTCTCCCTCTTCTCGCCTTGTTCATTTTCCACCCAGTTCTCTTTTTGGGGTAGGAGGGAGAAGTTTCCAATGCTGGTAGCCTCCTGTGAAGGAACAGAGGTATAGTCCAGCAACTTTAAATTCAGGTGAAACACTGGAGGGAAGGGATCCCGGCTCCTCAGGGATGCCATACAGTATAAAGGACTGCCATGCAAGCCACTGAATTGTCCTGTCACCTCCTGACCTGGCCCCAAAAATCAGGCAATCCTAGAAGTTGCCTGTGTGGGTGCTTGCTCTGCATTAAGGTGTTAATTCCTTCTCCCTCGCTCATGGTGGTTTTGTTCCAGGCACATTGTGGGAAGCTCTCCTGATGCTGTTCCCTGAGACCTGCTGAGGTCTGTGTGCCCTCAACGGCAAAACTGACTCATTTCCCTCCTTCTTGTCGCTCAACTGTCGAGGTGAAATAGCAGCTAATGGTAATCAAACTCTTCTTCTCTCTTCATAGAAATAACTTTTCCCCTCCACACCCCCCTCCCCTAATGAAGGAGGCTTTGTTCTCTCCATGTAATCCTATCTCTCTTCCATTTCTGGTGGAATCTTCCACTGGGGACAAACTTGTTTTATTTCTGTAGTGCTGGGGGGGAGGGGAGGGAGCAAAAAGTAGGCATACTTTTTCACATTTGTTTTGTTTCTGTTTTGGTAAGCCTTGTTTGAAAGTCACTTGAAGCTCATGGGCCCAACATGTTTATTTTGGGAAGAATATGTTCCCTATTAATCTACAGTGGTAATTGTATGGGATAGGTATTTTTTGAAGTGGGTAAGTTATCCACAAGTCCCAGATAATGATATGTCTTGCAAAGATGGTGCTGGAGTGGACCAAGATTGCCTTACAAAGTGAAAAAGTGTCATCAGAGAGTGAACAAAATGGAAATGTTTGCTCAGGGGAAAGAAACAACCATCTGACCTTGCACTCATGCACCTCTTCTTACTGTAGCTTTGAGCCCTTCTGGAGTGCTTATTGTAGGCTTCCCTCTGAAACTTGAATGCATTTATTTCCTCCATGTTTGTGGTGGGGAGAGCGAGGAAAGGTGAAGTGACATGACCTGCATGCAGCAGAGCTGGTGCCTCACCCATGACCTCCATCTACCCACGTCCCACCCGTGTCACGGGATGATGCTGCCCCATCCTGGGCCTCCCACCCCAGGTACCGCTGAGGTGCCATCCCACCTCTCAGGCCCTTCTGAGATGGTTAAATTCGGGTTGCTGAAATGGTGGTGCCAGATCGAAAAGCGTGGGGAGAGGAGCTGTGCTGGGCCGCGTTGCTGGGGTATGGTGTTAAGTGCCCGCTGCATGGGGCCCTGCAACCAGTGAAGGCGACGACTGCTGCCGCCACGTTGGGAAAGTGGTCTTTAAAATGGAGCTGGCTAGGCAGGGCTTCTCCTGGTTTGTGGTTTGGTTTTGTTGGGTTTTGGTTTTGGGTTTTGGTTGTTGGTTTTTTTTGGTTTTTTTTTTAATAAAGAATTACGAAGTTTTGAGAGTCTGCATTTGCCTGGAGTCCCTCCAAGCCATCACTTCTTGGGAGTTACCATTTTTATTCTGGGAATGGTTTTTGCTGTTTTAATCCCGCTTCTCATCCCTCCCAACCTCCTTGGTTTTTTGGGTTCTGTTGCATCCCTCCCCACCGCCTTCTCTTTACCCCTTTTGGACAAACTGCGGCACGGCTCTCCTCGGTTAAGAAAAATCGGGCTAGACAGGGTTGGGCAAGGCCCCCGACTTGTCACATAAAAGACGGAGAGGAGGAAACGTGGCCGCAGCTGAATCTATTTTGGAGACAGCCCGCTGGTGCCCTGCCCTTTGCCCAGGCCCTGCCACGGGCTCCAGCTGTGCTGCGGGGACCGGCACCATTGAGGGGCTGGTCCCCACGGAGGAAGGAAGAACCTGGAAATCCCCAGCGCGAAGGAGGAAACACGTTATTTTATTTCAACTTGGGAAATGCAAGATGTGTGCTTTTTTTTTTCTTTTGCTTCTCTATTTTATTTTTTTTTTTT
>VYZM01002483.1:23597-58698 GCA_013398915.1 Dromas ardeola | reverse complement strand
ATTTGCATTCCTTTCATTTTCACACATATGTCATGATTTGGATATTCCCGCCGTTCTAAAATAGCGGTTTTGAATGAGCATGAGCTGAGGAAAGCCAGTAACAACTGGGACGGCTCAGCGGGAGGACTGGGTTTCCCAGAGCTGTGCCTTCCTCCGGGCTTTGCTTTTTCCCTTGCCCTCCCCTCCCCTTGGCGCTGTGAAGGGGCTGAAGCCTCCGGAGGCGGAAGGTCTTGTGCAACAGCTGCAAATCATCTCGTAAATCCATCCTCGGGATGGCAAACTCTGGGACGGAGAGGAGGGGAGAACGTGGCTCGGGTTGGGTTTTTTTTGTTTTGATTTTTCCCAAGCCTTACGCAGGCTGCGGTCTGCTGGCCAAGGGGACGAGCCCCAGCAGTTTGTGACTCATGGGGCTGGTGATGCTGGCTGCAGGGCAGGAGGAGGGCTGCCCGCCATCCAGCCCGGCCGGGGAACCACGCTCCTACGTAGGTGCCGAGCTTGAGGCTGGGGATGTTCCTCCTCCCGCCGCTGCGGAGGAGCTGGGAAGCTCCCCGTCACCACTGACAGCAGTTAGGCATGAGGCTTACGTATTTATGAGGTCTTGGGAATGCAGATTAAAAACAAACTGCCTTCCCTTTTTTTCTTTTCCCCCTCTTTTTTTTCTTTTTTTTTTTTTTTTTCTCCTGCAACATTTAAAAGTCCCCTGGTGCTTTGCCCTCCCTCGTAACACTCCCACAGCTCCTCTGCCAGCATCTCCCTTAAAACCACAGCCGAGCAATTACTGCCGCGGCTCCCAGGGAGCTGGGTCCCAGAGGATGGTCCCGGTGAGGGGTCCCGGGGAGACCTTCCTGCTTGCCTACTGGTTAGGTTTAGCGAGGATGCCATGCCGGGGAAACCCCACGTGGCTCCTCTACGAGGGAAAATCAGCCAGGCGCTCCATCAGCCTTCTCCTGAAAGGCGCTGTACGCTCTGTGTGTGTGTGTGTGTATATATATATATATATATATAAGTGCGCATGTATAGAAAAGATATTATTATTTAGTGGCGTAAGCCCTCATTAACAGCAATGGGATTTGCACAGCTTACAGCCCCCAGGAAGCTATTTGATAGCTTACTCCTAATTTGCAAATCTTTGAAGCCAATCGCTGTACCTGGTGATTAAGGTTTTTTTAGCAATAATCCGGTGTGGCGAAAACAGAGGCCTCTCGATGGTTTGCATGAAAGGGCTCCTGAGCGAGTCCTGTGATTCACAGGCCAAAAATAATGCGCTCTGTTTAAACAACGTTAGCTCTGTGATACAAACTGACAAAAGCCAGTGAAATTTAAAGGGACCCTGTCAAAGCGGGTCTAAAAATAACTCCAGCCAGCTGTGTTTTGGTGAGTGGGCGCGTGTGCTCACGTGGTGCACTCCCCCTGCTACGACAGTTTTGTCTTGGGTTGTTTTTTTTCTGAAACAGGCTAGGACAGCACTTGAGCTTTGCCATCTGGTCACTTGGTGTATGAAATGACCCTGTCCTGGGAGAGAAGGTCTGGCTTTGGCATGGGAGAGAGATGCTTGTCCCCATCCCTGCCACAGCATAGCCGCCTCCCTCCTCTCTGAGGGAGGTGAAAAGGCACTGGTTTGGGATTTGTGCATCCCAAGCACAAATACGGGTTGGGCGGAGAATGGATTGAGAGCAGCCCTGAGGAGAAGGACTTGGGGGTGTTGGTTGATGAGAAGCTCAATGTGACCCAGCAATGCACGCTTGCAGCCCAGAAAGCCAACCGCATCCTGGGCTGCATCAAAAGCAGCATGGCCAGCAGGTCGAGGGAGGTGATTCTGCCCCTCTGCTCTGCTCTGCTCTTCTCTGGTGAGACCTCACCTGGAGTATTGTGTCCAGCTCTGGGGTCCCCAACATAAGAAGGACATGGACCTGTTGGAACGGGTCCAGAGGAGGGCCACGAAGATGATCCAAGGGCTGGAGCACCTGTCCTATGAAGACAGGCTGAGAGAGTTGGGGTTGTTCAGCCTGGAGAAGAGGAGGCTCCAGGGAGACCTTATAGCATCCTTTCAGTACTTAAAGGGGGCCTACTGAAAGATGAGGAGAGACTCCTTATCAGGGAGCTTAGTGATGGGACAAGGGGTAATGGTTTTAAACTGTTTTAGATTTAGATTGTGTATAAGGAAGAAATTCTTTACTCTGAGGGTGGTGAGACAGTGGAACAGGTCACCCAGAGAAGTTGTGGATGCCCCATCCCTGGAAGTGTTCAAGGTCAGGCTGGATGGGGCTTTGAGCAATCTGGTCTAGTGGGAGGTGTCCCTGCCCATGGCAGGGGATTGAAACTAGATGATCTTTAAGGTCCCTTTCAATCCGAACCATTCTGTGATCCTAAAAGGGTGTTGCACCAGTACTGCTGGGCACCATCCTTTAAAGCAGTGTGATGGCGGCAGCGCAGGGTGCCAGCCATGCCCGCCCATGCTCAGCAGGTTCTCCTCATCATGCTGTTGTGTTTCTAGGTAAGGGAGGGCTCCCATGACTGGAGCGTGTTGAGGGGTTTCTATGAGGCTGGGAGAACACTGGAGCTGGGGCTGCTCGGCACACCGTACCCTGTCACTCAGGACTCCCAGGTGGCCGTCCTCTGTGGTAGACCACAGCCCATGTGCCTGCAAGGATGCTGCAGGAGTGCAGTGGTTTTTAGGAAGCCTCAAGATGGAGCAGACCGCCCCCTCTTGTCCTCCCACCTCTCTGGGTTTTGGAGGCATCTCTCTTTCCTGGTAAGTGCTATGACTCCCCTTTCCCTACAAGTGCCTGTCAGATGGGCTCCTTGTCATAAGACAGCTCCTGTTTGTAGGACAAGGCTCACTTGAAACTGGGTTTCCCCCTTGGAGGTGCCAAAATTACCTTACAGCGTAAATAGGGACAGCTCTGCCAACCTGCACCTTGTCTGACCTTGCCTTGCTCTTCTTGGGAATCAAATCTAGGCTTTACATCTCTGTAAATGAAAGGTTCCCCTCACCCTGTCCTCCTCCTGGGCACATGAAAAGATGCGTAAAAGATGCATATAAAGCGTGTGTGTTGTGTGATGCAGCTGCTTTGAAGAGCAGAAGCAGGCTTCAGTTAGTTTCCTCATCTGAAGCAGAAATGGGAGATGGAGAGTTGGGTATTTCTCTGTGCTGAATTTCCCCAAGTCCTGGGTTTTTTTTCTGTCAGAAATGGCAATAAATAGCTGCTGGGGAATTCCCTCCTACAGAAACCTTGGTAGAACAGCTTTGCCCTAGCCCCAGAAGCAGCTGCCCTGTTCACCCTTCCCTCTCCCACATAACCCACCAACTTTCCTGCTACCCTTTCTGCCCTCTTGAGGTTTCTACCGTGGAAGCCTCTGCCCCAGGGTTGCTCTGTGGCAGGCAGTAGGACGCTGAGCATCTCCTTCCCTCTTGGGCAGAAGCTGCAAGATCCAAAAGATCCTTAGATCTTCCCTGCCAGGCAAAGGAAAGAGCTTGAACTTGTGCAGCATCCAAAAAACTCCCCCTTTGCTGTCGCA
Source organism: Dromas ardeola (assembly GCA_013398915.1). Taxonomy (NCBI): domain Eukaryota; kingdom Metazoa; phylum Chordata; class Aves; order Charadriiformes; family Dromadidae; genus Dromas; species Dromas ardeola. Next base: position 55,179 of record VYZM01002483.1, on the reverse strand, counting down.
CCAGGAGCTGGGTGCAGGGTAGAGGTGCTGTTTCACCATCACTTCTGAGGTTTTTTTCCAAGTGTGGTTTCATACTGATTCAAAATAACATCCCCAAATTGCACTATTCTTGACCAAAGTAATTACTAAAATAAAAATGACTGCAAATCCTCCTCCCAGCATGCTTCAGAGTAACTGAAGCATTTCCATCCCCACTCTTTTTCTTGAGGGTATAGGTAAGGATTGTACCTATTGACTGATTGTACTTGATTGACTGAAAACTGAAGCAAAGGTGGTTTTGAAATTAAGTTAAACAACTTAATTTTTAGCACACTGAAGCTGTAAACACAACTATCAGATTCCTTTTTGGTATTGACAACATTTACTTTTTGATGTTATTTCCAAAACAAAATGTCAGTGAAACTTGATGTCTTGGCATGACTTTGTGCTTCTCTGATTTTGCTGGAAGGCCGTTTTCCAAGGGAACTTGTGCTCTTCCCATGGTCGTTTTCTTTTGCTGGATACTTACCGCTTCAGTTGTCTCTCACGGGTAGGTGATTTGTGTATATTGCTGTAACAATATAATACAGTTGATTACAAACCCCGCTAGTAATAGGATATTTATACTGCTGTTTTCGTTCTAGTAGTTGATTTTTTTTTTTTTTTTTTGTTCTAGAGCATTCTTCCTTGGCTCTGGGCTTATAAGCACAATAAAGGGCAGCAGTGCCCAAGGGTGGTGAGAACACCTGCCACAAAAGGAAACATGACAGATAATCAGAATATCAGATAGCCTCTGATATTCTTCCAGGTGTACACTCGGGGGGAGGGGGGGACGACATTGAGAAACCCTTCAGTTTGATCTCATTACTGGCACTGAAGTGACAATGGAGTTCAAAAGTACTTTTCATCTTAAGAAGGAGAAAGGAAACTTTCAAGATGTTCCTCTGAAAATAGTTAAATGGAAGACCCTCAGTCTATGGTCTTTCACATCCATTGATCTGATCCTAGGCAAGAAAGACAACGCAGGAGGAAGAAAATCATTCTAAAGCCCTTTGACTTGGTGCCAGCAAATTGTCCGCTGTTCATCAGCATGAATTCATTATTTGTCTGAAAAATCAAGGGTCAGAGCAAGTGTTGCAGAGAACTTTTGTAAAAATAAATTCCAAATTTCTACAAGAATCTCCTGGAATACATCCATCTTTTCTATTTACTTTCTGCACATGGGTTTACCAGCAAGAGTACTGTGGAATTGAAGAAAAAAAAAAAAAAAAAAGGTGTGTGCAAAAAAGCAATCAAATATCAGAGTAGTCCCAAAAATGCAGATTCTAAGTTCATCATAAACATGTGGGGTTCCCCGCCCCTCCCCAAAAATGGAGTTAATCATTCAAATACAGCAAGGCACTGGCTTATTTGTGTGTTCAATCAAGACTAATCACCACAGCTTGAATTTTGAATACTAAATGCTTGTGGAGTCTGCTCACAAATAATCTACATAATTTTTGTCATGTAGATTAAGTTATTTGATGAATTATGTCAGACAACACATACGTCTAAAAGTTGGGATATGCTGGTGGACAATCTGCAAACAGAGGAAGAGGCGGGTGTGAAAGATATAATTTCCTATGAATAGTTCATTCATTTCTGAGTTTGATTCCGAGCTCTACAGGTTTTAATTTTTCAGCAGTATACGTTGATGTACGACTGAGTTTTTACTGGGTAATATTTATGGGGGAGCCATCTGCCTTGGAAGCTAAGGCGTCAGAAGCTGATATCTGCTGCTACGTTGCAGAGCTTCTTCAGAGGAGCTGTGAACCATCGGCCTATTTGGTCTGCTCGTGTCTTGCATCTCCTCTTCGTGTTGCTGCCGACTGCATTCCGGTGAGGCAGGCAGAGCTAGTGAAAGTGTCGTCGGCATCCTGAACCAACGGGAATAGAACAAACAGCCTTAACTCTATAACGCTGACGGTTAATCAAGTGGAACTAGGAATTAGAAGCCGGCTCGCTGAATCAGAGAGAAGCGATGGCCTGATTAAAGAAATCAGAGTCGGTAGGTGAGAGCCAGTAAAATGCAGGATTTCATCTGCATGCAAAACCAAATCAATTAAGTAGTGAATGACGGACAGAGCTAGTGTGAATATGAAAGCACTATGTAAGTCCCCAGGAAAAAAATGCAAAGGTTATGGTGCTGCACCCAGGGCATGGGTGGGTTAAAAGGTGGATTTTTTTAAAGTGTGTCTGAGGTGCTGTCACTGCATTGTGCAAACGGGGCAAGCTGTGTTTTCATGGAGTCCGGGTGACTGGTGCCCTTCCCTGGGATGTCCTGGCCTTTCCTTCGAGCGAAGCATTTTAGCACCCCTGAGATTTGCTTGTAGATAGCGTTTGTTCCCAGTAGAGGCAGGCAAATGCTGCGCCTGCCCCTTACTGCGATTCCCTTCTCGTTTACCGCACCCACATGGCTGTCCTCGTGTTCGCTTGTGCCCCTCGGCTGGGTGGCATCACTCAGGAGGGATATTTTGTATGCGATACCCAGGTACCGCAGCCCAAGCCCATCTAGGGTATGAGCTAGTTTGAAACATGTGAATTCGGACTTTCTAATGCATTTTATAAGGTTAAGGAAAAGAGTAATGCTGTGTTTTGGACTTGGATTGCTTACACAATAGACTGTACAGTTAATTGAGAATTTAATATTTTGGCATAATTTGTGTTTGTGGAAAAAGCTTGAAAACAAGCTGACAGAGCAATCAAATGTATATGGTAGGAATGATAACATACGTGGTATTTTTACCAAAATATTCATTTGAAGTAGTTTTCTCAAATTAAATTTCACCCTAATTTCTGTTAAGGACAAATCCTAAAACACCACGAGAAACCTCTTTGCAGGGGGACCCCAGGTCCTCCCATTGCCATCGACTTCCCGTGACCTCCAGAACAATGAGAGGCTTCTGACACTATCATCATCTTCATCCATAGGAATGTGTTTGTGATTTGCCACAAATTAGGCAATGATAGGCAAAGAAATGCAGAAAATGTCTCTCATTTTTTAAAAAATTCCAATGTCAACAGCTGGTTTTCATACAGCGCTCTGTCCCCTCCCTGCTTCAGCCTTTGCAATTGAATCCACAAGTGAAACTTAACTGTAAATAAAAGTGAAATCAACTTGATTATCCAATTTGAGATTAAAAAAAAAAAAAAGTATAACCTGACAGAAGCCAAATGGATCATGTGGTGGGGTGGTTTGGTTTTTTTCTTCATTAATAGGATATTCAATTCTCAACTTGAGCAAGTACATTTATTTTTAGCCCATTTATTTGGGCTGTTAAAGTCACACCATCTTTCTAATGAAGAATTAAGTATGGTAACAATTGGGATAAACAAACCTGTGATACAAGACAAGATTGTTTTAAAAAGTGCAGGCACTGCAGCGCCACAGCATTCCATCTCCCTGCTACTAGAGGGAAGAGCAGGAGGCTTCAGCCCTGAAAGAGAAACTTGCAATTTCAGCCTCCTGCTGTGACAGCCACCTCCTTGAATAGGACTCACTCCCATCATGGGGCCGCTCGTTGCGGTATGCTTTTACAAAAAGTCTCACACAGCAAATTGGACGAGGGGTAATTGTTTTAAATTGCAAGAGCGGAAATTTAGACTTGATATTAGGGAGAAATTCCTTACTGTGAGGTGATACTGTGTATGTTATCGTTCCTACCATATACACTTGATTGCTCTGTCAGGTTGTTTTCAGGCTTTTTCCACAAACAAAAATTGTGGCAAAATATTAAATTCTCAATTAACTGTGCAGTCGATTGTGTAAGCAATCCAAGTCCAAACAACTGGAACAGGTTGCCCAGAGAAGCTGTGGATGCCCCATCCCTGGAAGCGTTCAAGGCCAGGCTGGATGGGGCTTTGAGCAACCTGGTCTAGTGGGAGGTGTCCCTGCCCAGGACAGGGGGATAGGAACTAGACAATCTGTAAGATCCCTTCCAACCCAAACCATTCTGTGATTCATTCTCAGCCTGTTGAAGCCCAGACCAATGGCTCCTAATTATTTCAACTGGTGCTGGAGGAGGGATATTACTGCACCTAACAGGAAAATGAGAAATTTCTGAGGAATCCGTGCTAGCTTCCAAAAAGTACATTGTTGTGCATATGGTGAAGAAGGTTTCCTACAGAAGGGACAATTGTCTGCAAAGCTTGTTACCAACACAAGTCAGAAAAGTCCAAAAGTTAGTAAGCTTCGATGTGTTTAAAAAAAAAAACCCACAAACAAAAAAGCCAACAACAAAACAACCAGAAACCCAAAAAACCCAAACACCAAAACCCCTACCACCCCTAAAAAGACAACCGCGGAGTAGTTACCTGGGTAAGAATATGCAGAACTGCGCTAGTGTATGTTAGCAAAATTCAGAAATGCCTGCATCAGTAGCTGAAGGAATCCCCAAATACTGGAGATGGGTAAGAGATCTGGTCAGGTAACCCCATATTTAACCACTTCTTGATTTATACATGAGAGTTGTACTTGCTTAGTTGCTCCTTTGTCCACAAAACCACCCATCTGCTCCATGTAAAATTTCCAGGTTTGTCACCGCTACTGCCCCTCATGATGGGATAAGGTGATCAGACAGTTGGCTGTGCAGTTCTTGGGCATCTCGGAAAAAGGATCCTTCAGTCTCGGTAATTGCCTTTGAAGGCCCGAAACAAACTGTGGGGCTGTGAAGGGGCAAAAAGTTAAAGTGCAGAGGAAGGAGAAAGTGGGATTTTTTGTTTCTCACATAAGAAGTGAAAGGATTGGTTTGTGTCGTGGGAGAAATGAATGCCCACCCTGACCACCCTATACCTGCAAGCTTGCTTGATCTTCCCTTACGCTGGGACCTATGCATCATCTACGGGACTTATTTCTTGTGGAAGGATGGTTTGGGTACAATAAGGCACTTCATGCATTTACATGAGGAAAACAAATGCTTTTAAGGACATAATCTCCACCTTTACAGATACTCAAAGGTCTTCTGGATGTGGGCAACCACCTCTAGGTGACCCTGCCTGAACAGGGGGGTTTGACCAGTTGATCTCCACAGGTCCCTTCCCACTTCAACCGTGCTGATGTGTTTTCACTGAAAAGGAGTCCATGTCTTCATGAGGAAATGGTGGGTGCCAGTTTCCAATAAGAGAAAGAGAAAAATAACAAACAAAAGAATGGCAGAGCCTTTTCAACGCCTCAGGGTAATGAAAAGTGAACTCCCTTTGTTTTAAACCATGCTGTAGTAATTGTGTGTGCGCTTTCCGTATTGATGAATGTCTCCCTAGCTCTGGCTGCAGGAATTCTCATAACAGGAATATCAGGGAAAAAGATTAAATACACATCCAGCAGCACAACTAAACTAACAAAAAAAAACCCACCCTCAATGCAGCCTTTTCCAACCCAAAGCTTGGAACACAAAAGGGGAAAGCATGCCAGAATCCACTCCATTCCTCTAAAAGCTGTCCTTTCTCTACCGTCTCACCCGCTCTGGAGGAACTACAGGAAAGACATGATTCTGACATTTTTTTAAAGCTCTTTTTCAATGTCAGGTACTGTCTGATTGTGTTTTCTCTGGCCCTTGCAATACACACAGTGTTCATTAGGTTAGAGGAAGACGTGGTCAGCCCCCTTACATCTGACAAGAGCAATGGCTGAGGAAGGTAATTAATGTATACCTGCTGGTATCAACTTCTGCTGTCTTTGCTGCTGAACAAATTGCTGAAGGTCCAGGAGACATTAGAGCAGGCTTTGCCAAAGACAGTGTGGGACAGGCACTTTATTTTGTAGAGAAGTGGCATGGTAAGCCAAGGACTAGTTGGAGAATATTTGAATCCTGGATGAAAAGTTGAAACCCCACTAAAAGCAGAGCATTCTTGGTTCTCACAGTTTTGCAAAGAAGTTTTTTTGCAGAAGTCGAGAACTGCACCATCCCAAACTTTTCTGTAACCTTATACTTGGCCTGTTTCCTTCTCCTGCTGGGGGAAAAAAAAAAAAAGAGAAGTTTTTAATCTGTCACTTAAGGATAGCAGGGAGTTTGGTGGCATCTTTGCTTTCTTGCTGGGGAAGTATGAGATGTGGCAACAGGGAACAATGTTGTGGAGCAACTGATGGAAAGGTAGGTACTGTGATTTGGCATCTTCCATGGCACACAAGCAGTCCTTTTAGAGATGCTTTTTCCATAGGGATGAGTGTCAGCGTTGCTCGCAGTTTTTTCTTCTCTAGTTGTAATCAGCACTGTGAACAAGACCCAAAACTGTATTAACAAGTGACTATACGTATAAGCATGGCATACAATAGATGTGCAGGCTTGAAAATGAAATTCAAAGAACCGAGTCGTCTTTGTGATTGTTCTTGTTATAAAACAATCTTATGATGATTCCAGTATTTTACTGAAGGGATGATGTGTTCTTTCCCAAGGAAAAAAAAAAAAAAAGCTGCTCTGTCGCTGTTTCATTTCCCCTGGAAATGAAATGTAGAGTTTTCCACCTGGCAGATCAATAGGTTTTCAACCTCTTCCTTTTTCTTGCGTTTCCCAAATGCGTGCCTGGTATTTGGAAGCATAACAGAAATAAGACAGAAAATGAGCGCAGGAAAATTTGAAGCGAAGTCTTTCATTTAAGCAACTGCAATACAAGAAGCAGCAATGGAATCTGATTTTTTGTTTTGTTTCTTTGTAGTGAACAATGCTATGTTACTGCACGGCATTCTTGGTTTGTGGGTGTTGGGCTGAGCAGGTCCTTTTCTAATGGCAGGCAAATAGCCGGAATTGGTGTCTTGAGGAGCATGACATGCCACTCTTGAGGAGCATGACATGCCACAAGAGTGGCATTTCCAAAACATTTAACAAAGATATCCCCAGCTTTTGCTAGTTACCTGGTACTGAATGCTTTGTGTAGGTTTTGGTGGTGTTTTTATATGGACACCTGAGTGGATGCAAAGAAAAAAAAAAAATAATAGGTTTTACCCATGGCTGCAGAGAGGTCTCCAGGAAAGTCTGAGTTCTGCTCAGAGGGAGGAAGAGAATCTGGCTGAGCTGTTCAAGCAATAATGCAAGGACATTTGTCATCCTAAAACTGCAAAACCTGTCAGTCAACTTGATCCTTTTTGGGGAGCAGAGTTGCCTACATGTTTTTCCTTTACCTCCTTTATACTCATCTGTGGCGCTGCACCTCTAACCCGATACGTTCATTTGCCTCCTGCAGCCTCCCTGCTCGTGTGCAGCCCTGCTTTGCTGGTGATGCCCATCCACTGGTGTGAGCAGAATAGCCTTGTGCAAACGTGCAACTGCCAGGGGTGTTAGAGCGGCACGGTGTTTTCAGGGAGTTAACAAAGCAACGTGGATGTGTGGTTTGACCAGCAGCGGACAGGGAGCACTTAATGGGGCTACACAGAAGTGGAAACTATTTTAAAAGTGTGGCCAAGCCCAATACTCTTGCCCTACCAGGTCTTTGAGCAGCCATAGCACGGTGGTTGCTTTGGTGAACAGATGGGTGGGCAGGAGGTGGGTTGTCGGTTGCTCTGAAAGTAGGTTTTGGAGCGAGGGTTTGCCTCACCTGTTGGCTAAGGAGATGCCAGCAAAGCACCTGTAGTCCCAGTGCCCGCATACATGCCAGGCCACACTGCCCTGCAACCCACTGGGCCTTAGGTGGAGGAACGTTTGCAAGGAAGAGGGGTCCGGTCACCAAAGTGTACGTGGCGCGAGGGCAGCACCTCAGCACTGCTCATTTCCTGCGGCAAGTAACTTGTTTCCATATAGAAGTGGGGACTGGTGTCTAAGACAGGGCTGCAAGAAGCTCCCAGCTGCCTGGAAACCCCTGAGATGGTCAGAAAGGCTGGGTCTGACCCTGATGCCACGGCATAGAGACTGGTCATTACATTATTGACTCTCAGCCCTTCTCTTTGAGAGAAGGGAGTCGCTTCCCCATGGGTAGGCAGGTTGCCCACAGAAGTTGAGGATGTCCCATCCCTGGAAGTGTTCAGGGCCAGGCTGGATGGGGCTTTGAGCAACCTGGTCTCATGGGAGGTGTCCCTGCCCATTGCAGGGGGTTGGAACGAGATGATCTTCAAGGTCCCTTCTAACCCAAACCATTCTATGGTTTTACGACCCAAGGAGAAGACCTGCACAAGTGACCAAGCAACAGTTGTAGCAGGCAACCACAGCCCACCCTGTGGCCAAATCTGACAGAGCCACTGCAGAAAGGTGCTGATCCTGGAGGGTGTCCTCGGTGCAGGAGCAAAAGGAGCCACTCCCCAGGAAGCAGGGCTCCGCAGCTGCAGACAGTTTCCTTAAGGCAAGCGTGTGCCACTCAGGAATGTCAGGGGTATTTTTACACTGCCTTTCCCCAGCACCTGCTCTCTACTGACCCCGCTATCCAGGGGGGGAAGGAAAACAGAAGAGCCGGGGCTGGAGTGGGGAATGCCTGAGGAGGTTGTGGAAATCTGGGAAGGACGAGGAGGAGCTTGGGCGAGCACTGTGGAGCACAGATGGGCTGTGGCAGCATCCTCTGGTGGGTAGGGACCTCTTGCAGGGCCAGGTGAGACTGATCTAGGGGGTAAGCAGGACTGCTTCATGTAGACCCTACCAACCCCTCAGCCTCCTTCTATAAGCCGTTCCCCTTAACCTTCCCACAGGGTCTAGTGGTACCTGCTTGACCCTGAAGCACAGAAGGGCTCAGATCATCCATCAGTGCACCAATCCTCAGTTTATGACCATGGTCAGCTAGTATATATTTGGTATTTGCACCTCCCTCTGATTTTATTTGATTTTATTTTAAAACCTCTGAGGAGCAAAATGTTTTGCCTGCCTCTGGTGGGTAAGCCACAAAGGAGGGTGAGGAGACTGTTAGAGGGGGAAAAGCAATGGGTTTGGGTTTCTCAAACATCTGGTGGCTGGTTTTGAGGACTCAAAAGCGAGATGATTTAAGGAGCGATGGTTTTCAGTAGGCTGTAGGCCACTTTGGCTATATAAGGCTTATCAGGCAAGACTTGAAGTCACTAAAGTTTGTATTTCCAATCTTGGCTATGTTTTATACTAGCCATCACCCTGGATGAATGTTGCCTTTTCAGCAGTGTTTAAATGTATTCTTAATGTGAATTATCATGTTTTATGGTATGGCCTCTGAAAAAGAAAGAGAGGCTTTAAGAAAGCTTTTTTGCTGCCAGTAAATTAGATCCAAGTTTCTGTGATAAGCTGTAATAGTTCTTCAGAGCAGATGTATTTTATCAATTTAAGAACACAGACTGAGAAAACATGTACTGCGTTCAGGCTTTTAAAAATGTATTTTCGTGTTAGTGTGTACATAGTCAACAATAAATCTATAGGAGCTATTATTGTCTCTCAGCTAAACATGATGCAGCTTGCACTGTATCTGGTATTTACATATAGGATGACAGAGGCACTTTTCAAGCCACGCGTTGCTGCTTAAGGCAATTTCTGGGTACTGGTGGAAATGATGGGCTATTGGCCCAGGTTTGGTCAAGGGAAAAAGCACCCTCCAAGGCAGATAACCCACATGCTATTTTTTAGACTCACAGTACATGGGAGACACATCTCATAGAATCATAGAATGTGTTGGGTTGGAAGGGACCTCTACAGGTCATCTAGTCCAACCCCCCTGCAGTAAGCAGGGACATCTTCAACTAGATCAGGTCGCTCAGAGCCTCATCAAGCCTGGCCTTGAATGTCTCCAGGGACGGAGCCGCCACCACCTCTCTGGGCAACACGTGCCAGTGTCTTACCAACCTCATGGTTATCTGCAATCCAGTTTTCTGGCATGGGAGCCTTCTCAGCTGCTGTGGTTGCTGATACACATGGTGTGAGACGTGCCACTGACACCACCTTCCTCCTCCTCCTCTTCCACCTCCACCCAAACATCTGTGCTCCCAGCCCTCGGGAGGGGAGGCTGACATTAGCTGCCAGTTTGGGTTGTGCTGGACCTGAAGCCACGTCCCTCATGCCAGCAACGCATGTGCATCCCACCTCACTTGGGGACGGCTCTGATGGTGATAAGGCTGTAGGTGGTGTGGGAAATGCCAGCTAGGTTGTCCAGCCCTGTAACGCTGGTCCCCTGAAAAGTCGACATAGTTCCAGTCTCCCGGGTGCTTCTGTGGCAGCTCACGTTTGTCTGAGGTTTTTCAGAGGACGCAGATCCACCTCTTCTGGTGTTACACGGTAGATGTGGGACACGGCCCTCTCCATTGCTTTGTCATCATCTTCTCTTTCAGTGTCGATCTGTAAGCGAAGGTGATTTTGCTCACCCCGGCTATATGGGTTGATGAACACTGCCAACCATCATTTTTCTTGCTTTTAAAATATTTTTTTCTTGAGAAGAGGGTATTTTGAAAAGAAGGCTGCTCAGTTTTGCAGACATTTGTATCTGTTTTTCAACCAGGCTGTGAAAATAGTCAACAGAATTTTCATGATGTATTCTCATCAAAAAAAGCAGGCAAAGGGGGGAAGGTTTTGCTAAAAGAAGGATTGATCTCAGCATCTCTGTAGAACACAGAGAACCTGTAAATTGAGACAGAGGCCTTGAATCTCTAGGATCTTGCCAATACAGCCTGAGTGACTTCTGTGAACCAAAACATTTTCCAGTTGTAAAGGCAAACTAGTTAGCTAGAATTAGAGAATTAAGAGAACAGAAAAGCAGCTACTTGAATTTTATTATTTTAGAGCATGGTTTTCCTAAGGAAGCATCTCTTATGCAATAATGTTGGCTGCCTGGCTTGGACCTCTCAATGTTTAAATCATTTGGTCATTTTCAGGCACATTTTTCAGAGGGGAAAAGGTCTGAGACATTATTAAATTCCATCAGTCATATGAAAATTAGAGCCCCTGTGAAATAAAAAGACAAGATGTCCTCCCTGGTTCAGGCAGCGTCTGCAACATGATCGCATATGGTGTTAACTGCTCGAGCACCCACATGAGAGAGAGACTTTATGAATGTCCCAACCACAGGAAAAGCTTCCCTGGGAGGTTGAAATCAACCACAAGTCACAGATCTGCAAGGAGCCAGATTATGTTGGATTGGGGTGTGTGAGGGAGTAGTTTTCAAATGTCTATGTTGCCAGTGCCATCTCTGTGTCATTTGATTCACTCTGCAGCCCTGAGAAATTTGCTCAGATCTCAAACATCTGAGAGAGTTTTCCCTAAGCAAGGTAATGGATGCTGATAGACGTGCACATTTGGAGCACGCAAGGAATTTTTGAGAAACCCTGCTGAGCTGTGGTCAAGCGGAGCGAGCAGGTATTTTCTCTCTTTCTTTGTTGCCTCATTCAGTATTCTCCAGTCTTCCTCCCAGGCAGACAGACCTGGCTTCTAAGGTTTCCAGGCCAGCTCCACTGACGTGACATTACTCTGGCTGCGTCGTTTCCTCCCTTAATCGCATTTGTTTCTTTTTCACTCTGCGGTTGGATAGAGACGGGTTGCCCAGGGTTTGGGTTCTCCGCTTCGGTTCCTTCTTTCAGTGTGGAGGAAATTTGCAACTTCTTATGGCGTGACGTGATGTGGATCACGGCTATCTTCACGAAAACCCTTTTCTTGTTCTATTCCGCCTTAAGCTTCATGAGGGCGACCAAACCAGATCTGTTCACGCTTCATTATTTGCACAGAGTGGAACAGCTCCTACTGGAAATGCTGAACCTTACGGCAGAATAGCCAGCAGCCCTGTGGTTCAGGCATCGCTGGGGAAGGCCCATATTAAAATCCCCTGTCTGCCTGATTTGGAGCGGGAACCTGAAGTCGGTCTATCTGCTGGGGACCCCATCGCTGCCAGGGTGAGGGCTGCTGTCCATCAGACAGCCCTTCTACACTGAGGATAATAAGCCTTAGACCAGGCTTGGGTTAAGACCAGACAAGCTGGTAAATGCCCATATCATGCGTAGGAGGAAGAGCCTATGCCAAAGAAAGCCTCAGAAAACATAGCTACACTTCATCCCGCCCCTGCTCCATCCGTGTCTGATCTGGCCACTCTCAGACTGCTGGGCTGAGTCATCCTGGGTTTCTCTTTTCTCCTCTCTGCTTAGACTCTGGTGCTCCTCAGGACAAGTGTTGCCTCATATTATGGGTTTCTGTAGAGCCTGTCACTGCAGGCAGTGCTGTGAGACCTCTTAACTTTATTCTAAAATGCAGAATAACAGCCCCCACGGAGTCTGTTCGTTGCCTGTAGAGGCCTGGCGGGCGTCTGAATAGGCTTGGGAGGAGATATTGTAGGAGTTGCAGAAAAAACTGCCTGCTTCTTTCTGGGCTGAATAGCCTTCCGGGTGGCCAGGAGCTTTGCTGGCAGCGAAATGTGACATTTGCCTTTTTCCCTTTACCGCATTTGGCCCCGAGGGGCAGGAGCCGGAGGCTGTGGTTTCTGCAGTTGGTGATTCAGTTTCCTAAATCACTGTTCCTGGCAGACAGGTGTATCTACATATCTACTCTGAAATGTGGTGATGAGGTGCTGCTCCCTCGAGGTGCGCTCAAGGACTAAAGATTTGCAAAATTCCAGTGCTCGTTTGACGTTAAATTTGGAGCAGGAATTTCATTTTCCCTTAGATGCAATCCCCATTTAAAACAAAATCCTGACTTTGGGTTCCAGAAGGAAAAGAAAAATAAATTAGTCACATAGTCATAGTTGTACAACACCATTAACTCTATTTTCTGCAACAGCTGAAACTTTCCAAGACACAACAGCTGTAGAGCTCAGACAGATAAAGCTTCTTGTTCTCAAGCATTAGGTATCTTCTAGGCATGTTAGAAAAAAAATAGAGTCCAGAGGTGTGAATCCTCTGTGATCCGAAAGGAAGAGAGTTAGAAGACTTTCTTAGAAGGGCTAAACTTCATACATCATTACAAGTCCCCCCCACCAGAGAAGGACGTTTGCTTGTCAAATACCTCCAGCATCGAGGGTGTTACTGCTGCTACTAAAAGGTTGAGACTTGCGTCAGAGTTTGCATAGAAATCCCTTAACTAGAGCAAGTGAAATGGTAAACTTAAAATGGCCCGAAAGAATTCTTGGCAAAGCCACAGTATTATTTTGTTTGGGAAATTCAAGGACATGCGACCTCAGGATGAAGGGAGCCAGAATTCCTCTTAGAGTAAGGAGCAGACCTCTAAAATCTCCTGTCACAAATACAAACTGCATATAAGCATCAGAGAGAGCAGAAATAGTTTTCTGGACATCTTTCTATTCACAAGTTCTCCCACGATCAGATTTTTTTTATTGAAAATCCCCTGAAAAATCTGGATTACTTTCTAGTGCTTAGCCTAAAACTGCGCTGCAAGTCTACATACAGCACGTATGTGTTCTACGTGTCCATCGCAGCTTCGCACACACAAGGTCTCTCTCCCACCACTACTCTGCACAGGGGACAGAGGAGCCCCGGCTGTTGCTGAGTCACCACCGTTGCACAAACAGGTTCTCTGTTCTCACCGGTGGGAAAATATTCATCCCAGTGGTGTTTGGACTTTCTGTAGCTCCAAGGACGCTTGTGGTGTTATAAATAGCAGCGGTGGGGCTATTAGAGAGCGTAGGGCTGTGACTAATGCTCTGTTTGAATAGCGCGCTCTCTGTGGCAGATTTATGTTTTTATTTCCAGCGTACGTCCAACATTTATAACCTTCCCTTCCTGGAGTTCATGATGAATTTGGAAGGGAGAAGACCTGATTTCTCATTTCGTGAACTGGAACGATCCTGGTACATCGGGCCTGTTACCGATCTCTGCCCAAATACACGCCACAGTATAAAGGGGTGTACTTTATCCTTCTCCTTTTTTTCTTGGTTGCTTTAAAATGTGCATTTCACCAGACAAGCCGGAGTGCTAATTCTCTGCTGACTGTCTCTGCATCTCACCCTCCCACATGTCATCTCTGACAGCATATAGAGGAGTCTCCCCCTTCTTGAGGGCTGGGAAAGAGGGACGCTGAAGGGAAGAAAGCCTCTGCCGGGGGCGATAGGAAGGGCTAAAAGTTAAAGCAGGCGGTGTCTGATCTGCAACACGTGGCAGGTCACGCTCGAGCATGGGGAGGTCTGAACTTGGCGTAGGACGTGGTGAAGCTGCTGGGTGTCTCCACAGCTGGCAGGGTGCAGGCACAGATGGCGTTGCCCGTGGCTGGGAGCCCTCCCTGCAGTGGTTTGTGGGGCTGCTGCTGGAGCGGCAGCGGAGGAGAAGGAACTGAAATCCAGGGTTTCCCCCATGCAGCCAGGCACGCCGGGGGAGGCTGGGACCCAGCAGCAGGCAACACCAGCAGCAGGCTGACGTTGCAGCGGTAAAGCACCAGGGACATGCCAGGTTTCTCCCTCCACACACAGCTAGTGCCCAAGGTACCTCTTCTTGTGAGCTCATCTGACAAGCAAAATTGGGAAAAACACCACAAAACCCAATGCAGAGGAGCTGATGCAGATTAGACCTCAGCATTAGGTAAAATATTCAGTAAGATTACCTCCTGCTGGGTTAGCTTAAAAAAGAAAGAAAAAAAAGAGGAACAAAAATTAAGTGCAAAGGAAGAGTACAGATTTCTAGATACGGATGCATGGACTTGAAAGGCCTCTTTCTTTAAGTGAGAAGGACTCTAGGGTGATATACGGACTAAAATATAAACTGAAATATTACTCAGACAGATACGCAGATGTTAGAGTATCTTTCAGGATTGGACTTTCAGTGTTTTTTGTAATTAAGTGGAGCCGAGAAGCCCTACTGGCACAGACCTCATCTAGCGAGAAACAGTCTAACGATTCCTCAAGGTTTAATGGCTTTTAATGAAGATCTCAAATGTCAGTAACAGGAGTGGAAATATCCATCGGAAAACATATTCTTCATCCTCTCGAACACAGAAATCCTCGCTTCTTAGTGGGATCAAGGCTGGCCTTTGAGGGACAACTGGAAGCAAATAAGAGTGTTAGAAACATCTTTGAAAAAACCAACAATGACATCTTTGCCCCAGATTTTCCCATGTGTTTCAGGTAGGCACTATTTTAATAGTGCATAAGAGTGTTACCAATTGCACCCTAAGAAAGCATGTCCAGTCAAGCAGAAATCTAGTTTACATACCTTGCCTTCACCTCTCTCTGATTATTTTGCTCTCTATTAAACGGTTGGGTGGATTACTAATTAAAAGGCAAAAAAAGGCTTTCCATTTGCAATCGTTTTGGAGCCTTAATTTCTGTGGAGGTCTAACAGCGTGTACTGTTGACACAGCTCAAACATTCACGTCTCAGTTATCCTGAAAAAGCACTGCAAATACGATAATGAACTTAACACGTGTATCGACGTGAGAAGTCGGAGAGGTCGACTCCAACCTGTTGCGCTCCTCCAGCAGCAAACGCTGGAGGGACATGCCTGTCACGGTAACATCTGTGCAAACGAATGCCACCACGGCTATTGAGAGAGGTCCTGCCCCACTTCAGCGCTGCGCTTTGTCACCAGGGGCTGTCACCAGCCTGCATCATGGCCCACAGCCTTGCGGGATGCTGAGTTCTGGGGATGTGTTTGTAAGGTGGCAGCTGTTTTCCCACAGACACGATGGGGTGGGTGAGGAAAGGAAAGCCCTGCAGTTATCCCAGTGAGACCAGCAGAAGATACTGGTAGCCATGAGACCACCTGGTGAATGTGGCACAGAGGCTTCCCATTGCTTTTCGCAGAATCACAGAATGGTAGGGGTTGGAAAGGACCTTCGGAGATCTTCTCGTCCAACCACCCTGCCAGAGCAGGGTCACCTAGAGCAGGCTGGACAGGAACGCATCCAGGTGGATCTTGAATATCTATCTCCAGAGACGGAGACTCCACCACCTCTCTGGGCAGACTGTTCCAGTGCTCTGTCACCCTCAAAGTAAAGAAGTTTTTCCCCATGTTGAGGTGGAATTTCCTGTGTTCTAGCTTATTCTGTCTTATTCTGTCTTATTTTAAAGCACGTTAGCAGGTCTGCGTGTGAGCTTATACCAGCTCAGCTCTCTTCTCAGTGAGCAGGCTTTGCCCAAAACACACCATTGCTGCTGTGGGACATATTATTTCCTTCTGCAGAGACCATGATCCAGCGGCTGTGACCACTCTTCAGACAGATACGAGTCAAGAGCTTGTAAAGCCTGACAGAACTGAGCTTGCTAACGGAGGTGAAAAGTGAAATGAATTTGCAGGGGCGGGAAAGTGGAGTTCCCCAAAGGAAGTTGATCTCTGGTAAAAAATCAGCATGCTTAATTGTGTCCTTACTGTAGCTCGGTCCTGGCGGTCCTCTGCCATCATGCAGGAGGCTCCAGGCAAGGTACGCCTCAGCTGGCTGTCCCTCAGCCAGCGGGGCACTCTACCGGGGGAGGCTTGGTAGGGAAGAATAGCTGCGATTTGAAGCTCTCATCTTCTCTGCCAGGTTGCAGGTGCAGGTCCTGGGGAAGTGAGATAGTGACTGGTAACTCTGGTCCCGATGGTGCTGGGGGATTGCTGACAGGCGCCCGGTGGCCTCTGCATGCCTTGTGTCCTTAAATGCTGTGAAGGGTCCTGAGGGGGATTGGAGGGGTCTTTGCCAGTTATTGGTCGCAGTCCTCCAGCCTCTTCGGTGCAAGCCATGCGTCTGACCCTGAGGCTGAAGAGCACAGATGTTTGCTCTCATGATGCAAGACAGGTGAGATCATTGCTCGGGGATTGCCAGACGGTGCTGTAATAGTTTCACATGTTCATCTTCTGAACGTGCTAGTTTTGCTGAAGCTTTGCAGAAGACAACCTTCTTGTCACCTGCAAGGCGGTTTCTTTTCAGAGAAGCTGATGCAAATGGCAATAAAATTTGCCTTCTGTTCTCTGCTTTCCAGATAAGTGATCCTCATGTCAGGGTAGCACCCTATGGGCAGCCACGCACTGCAGTGATTTCTGGCTTGAGGGCTGCCTGACTGCCCTTGTCATCAGCTCTGGCCAAGGAGGGCTGTGTGGCCCTTAAATAACACAGCTGTATTCAGAGGACAACCCAAATCCAAGCTGCTCAAGTGCCTTTCCCACTGTCCGGCTTGGTAGGAGAAATGGAGGTGGATTATCAGCAGAAAGGGGATGTATTCTGCCTACCAAGCTGCCAGAGCAGTCATCATGGATCAGGGATCATTATCCCATGCTGCATGGGATAGTTATTTGCTGGCCTAGACATAACTGTGCAAGTGTATTCCCTTTTCCTGGAGAAAAATGGGCTTGTAGTCAATATTCCAGTTAATGTCCCAATGCCCAGGCTTCAGAGGGGAAGGCAGAAAGACCCCAGTGGTCACACTGTCACCTCTGGGCTGTTGGCTGTGGCTTCTGGGTGATGCTCACTCAGGTCCCGAAGGACAGCATAGATGTCCAAGACAGTGGCCAAGTGCTCTAAGCCCCTGTGCAAATGGGGAGGAGCAGTGCTTCCCTGGCAAGATTTAAGGGATGAGGAGTAGGAGAGAAGACGGGATCTGCTGAAATGGGATCTGTTGATGGAGAAATGGTCACGAGGGACCACAGTGACAGTGTGGCCAAGCTTAGCTCAGAGTCCAGCCCTGTGGCTGGGCATTCATTAGGAGTGACAGACGCTCATTTGTGAGTCCCGCGTCTACGGTGTGTGTTTTTATAAACGTACGTACTGCTCCCAGGTCACAGTACTGATTTCAGCCGAATTTCTGAGAAAGGAAAAGGTCCTAATCGTGCCCAGTTTACCACACATTGCTCTAGTTCTGTTTATTATTATTATACTGAAGTAATTTCTTTCACTAGATCACTTCCTCTTTTCCAAAAAAAAGAGAGCGTCCTGACCAGATCATACATTATTCAGCAAATATTCTCAGTTTTGTTACATAATTTATTTAACTTTTTTTTCCCTTACTATTCAACCAGCTCCAAAATTTACATTGAGGAAATTAATTTCAAGAGCTTTTTTCTCCCTACCTTCGAACTATTGAATGCCAATACAGCTGCAGGTTCCTGTTTCATAAAAATAGATTAAAGATAACGTGGAGTGTAACCTCCTTTGTGCCCAAATAGAAGTTAGTGGAATTTCATTGTTTCATTCTGCTATGGTTATAAAAGTGCTGCTTAATATTGAAGTCTGCAAAAGCATAAATAAATCTGTGTATTTATACACATAGCTGGTCACATAACTGGTTCAGAGGAAAGGATCTTCCAAGATTGCTTGTCTGGGTACAGGAAAAAAATTATGAGTAATGCTCCATGTGATGCAAAGTTAAAGAAGCAGCAAAATAGCAATTCTAACTACCCTACTCTAAAATATCAAATGCATGTAGTAACGCAGGCAAGGAAATAGGGTTTAATTGGTATTCGCTCCACTGTCTTGCAGTGGATAATGCTACAATATGTCAAAATATAATTGCTTTTGTCTCTGTTGGGATATGTTTTATCATGGCACGAGCGTGAGGAAATAGTGCATTACAGGTGATACCTTACTTTGAGTTGTCGATAACCAGCTTTACTTGGACGTATGTGACTTCTGCGGGTCCCTGGTCAGGCAAAGGGTAAGCGTAAGAATAACACTGCAGTCCTCCTGTCTGAGCTGATTTACTGCACGAGTAAGTCTATCACTAATAATAGAGCAACTGAAGCCAAGAGAACTGTAAGGCAAAGTAGGGATTTACAGCAACCAGAACGCAAGGATTTAAAGCAGCCAGGAAAAGAGATAATTGCAAGTTGCAGCATAATTAAGTCTTAATGTCAGGTGCAAAGCATTAAGAAGCTAACCTAATGGCATGTATCCATGCAGACTCGCACAAAACGCTTGCTTGTTTCTTAAGGGTTTTGTTGGCATCCACCTCAACAATCCCCAAATACAGGCTGAGCAGAGATCTAATCCAGCAAGGCCCCGGACGTCCCCAAGGACATACTTGGAGGTTGAGAGCTCTCGGGATCCTGCAGCGCCAACCTCCTATTTAGGATTCATTTGACTGCTCAAACTTTTTGTTAAAAATGCTTTGTTAATAGATCCGTCTGGGCAGATGAGCTTTATTTACTAGGCAAGACACTCCTCCTGCCATACGCACTTTCATAGTTGATGCATGTAAGCTATACTGTCCCTGGAGGAGACCACGCTTCGTGACGGATTTTAAAACAGAACAGTTATTAGTAACTTGGAAAAGAAAAAAAAAAAAGAAGCCATTTCAATAGCCATTTGTCTTTCAGGACTCCATTGTCACCACACCCTGTTACCCTAGCATCAGGAAAGGACTCTCTTTGTAATTTTTATTCTGTATTATGAGAGCTGAATGACGGTTTCTGGTTTCTGGTATGGCCCTGCTTGAGGCTGCTGTTTTTTTCTGCTTTGGATGATCCACACTTCAGTTTGCTGCTGTGCTTGTAAAGAAAGAGCCTTTAAACATGCCCCTTTTTGTCCACCTATCTTTGGGTTTTCTCTGTTTACTAACTATACGTGTATAAAAGCAATGGCTTTTAGCTTAGTTTTCTATTAAGAAACAGAAGTTTTTGAGTTGTTGCTGTGCAGGAGCAATCTGGCTACTACAAATTAAAGCAAATTTTAAAAATACTCAGAGGCAGCCTGTCTTTGAGAAGCATTCAGACAAAGACTTGGAGAAAGAAAGAATAAAGACAGCAGAATAACAATGCAGGGACTTAAAAGCACAGAATCTATCTCCTTAAAAATGCTCGCTGCTTTTAGCACTAAAAAAATGGTTAAAATAACAACGCCGCTGCTGTGATGTGCTGTGCTGTGCTGCACGCTGGCCTCAGAGGATGGTACAGAGGGTGATATATGTCATGGGGAAAGACGGGGCACGGGACCAGGGCTCTCATCCCCGCTCGAATTTGCTCACGGAACTCGAGTGGGTCAGTCAAGCCTAAACGTACAAACCTGCCTTAAAGTCAAGCCCCCGCAGCCAAACAGGAGAGGTTGACCTCCAGAGGTGCTGAGACTTTGCAGCTCCTCTGGAAATCTGCTTTTTTTTCTGGTGCAAGGCAATCCTGTATTTGCTCAGCGTGGCTGAGCAAATTTTTTTTTATTGCTTTGTGTCAATTCCCTATAAACTATTGAGTAGGACAGAAAAATTTTCTTCTTGGAAAAATGACTCCGTTGCTCATTTAGAGGGATGAGAGCTGTATCCTAATCTCTGATCCAGCATAGTCCTGTTTTTCTGATACCAGGTCTAGTCAGAAAAACTTCTGAGCTGAAACTCTTTCTTGCTCAGATGTATCAGGCCACGCATCAGCTGGTGATGACCTAACCAAAACATATTTAAATGATTCTCTCCCTGTCTCAGAAATGATTAATTTTGTTAAATTAACCCCTTGGGCAGCACGCCATCTCAGCGTTTCTGGCCACACAGACTTTATCTAAAGACATTGGCAAACTAGTGCTTAAATCAATGTTTCTATGCCAAATCTTCACCTGGTTTAAATAGACATGATTTAATCTGTTTTAAAGCTATGCTGGTTTACACCAGTCAATATAATAGCTCTTTCTTCCCAGCAAGCAATCCTGAAAGCTTTATTAGGTTGAACTTAACTGGGATGTACATCCCAGATGATTTTGCAAAATCATCCATGCTATCTTGATCCAGAAAAAAGAAGTTTTACTGTTACTGTATTATGTTCTTTTGTTTTTATCTTCTTAGAGCAATTATTTCACTTGATCATCATGCAAGAATTTCATCTGACATTGAGTTTAGGTGTACCTGAATTCATTATACTGTCTAATTTATATTTGATATAAAATGACAATAGCTTGAAACTGTATTGACAGATCTTTATTGAAGATAATCACTCAACAGGAATCATTTTGAATGAATTAATCAGATTGAAAATTCACTTCAATTTTACAGCACTCCAGCGGTAAGAAATATAACTATACACATTTTCTTTGCTAAATTGTAGCTATAATTTTGTTTAAAACTCTTTGAATTCTTTCAGGTAAATTTGAGCTCCCCAGAGAAGCCTGTAACACCTAAGCTCAACTTCTGAGATTTGATTAATTCACAATTCAAGATGATACTGCTACAGGCAGATGTCTCGCTCGTTTCTCTGGGATGGCAGGTTGTCACTTGTTTCAGGGAGATGGTTTAGCGGGAAGGGTGGGAGAAGCGACCACCTACCCTGCCTTTATCAGGAAGAGGGTTTGTTCCCCGTTTGTGGAGCAGGTGGGAAACCGGCCGCTGCCACGTGGGTCTGGCGGTGTCTCTCCCTCCACCCAACCCCAGGGAGGAGCTGGGGGCCCCAGATTCCACCCCCAGCCCCTCTCCTCCGACAACTTCAGTCACTGACCTCCGTGGCACCAGCTGTAGATTCACATTTAAGCATCAGCGTAACTTGCTTCAGGATTTCAGAAGCCTTATGCTCAGCGCTTCCATAGAAATTAGAAATACTGTTTGTAACTTCAGTGGCTACACACATTGTACCTCGGTAGGTTGTAATAGTTCATTCTCTCTATTTTGATCTATTTCCACTAAAAAGAGTTGCTGTAAGTGAAAACCTAAAAATTATGCCTTCTGTTTTCTTAATGTATTAAAATTCATTTGGTAACACAGGTCATATATGTGATATAACGGTTGTTCTCCATCTTTTATTCTTTGGCTGGAAACTGTTATGTATAGAACTATATTTCCAATAATTACCTTCTAGAGAAATTTTCTAGAAATTATGTTCAGCCAGGATATAAAACAGCATAAAGGAGAAAAAAAAATTAACAGTAAACCATGGGGGGGAGGGAAGAAAGACGAAAATCTGGCAGTGCGTCTGAGATACGGCTGTGGTGTGTTCACACAGAGAAGGCATTCAGCGTCCACAATAGCTTATATATGCTTGACCTAGTAAGTAGTGTAATTGCCACTCAGACATATTGAAATAGTATTTATTTCATGTCATATTTAAAAATGAGTTGAGTCACCAAAGTGAGAAATGAAGAATAGTTGAAGACAGGAATATAGAGGTAGAAGACAGATGAAGAGGGAATGATCATGCTGAGAAATCATATTGAGAGTAAGTGTGCTATGGATAAGTTAATTCTTTCATAGGCTATTAATTAAAGGTTTATCTCTTCACGTTGAAGCCTCATTGTCCTAATGCATTTAGACAGAGAGGGAGAAAAGGAAAGGATGGGGTGGATGTACCATCAGGAGAAGAAAGCCGCCCCATGTAACGCAGTCCCTCCTTCCACGCGTTCTGTCTTTCTCTCCCCTCCCAGTAAAACATTTTTAGATTCTCCTCAACATGTTGGAAATAATTTATATTATTGTGCTTCAGCTGGTTTATTTGTATTCATTTTCCTCTTAGCCAAATGGGATTGTTTATTGGGAAGCATTACAGCACATCACTGCATACTTGGGTTATTTTAGTTTGGCTATTTTTGCTTCCCGCAGGTCTTGAAGGTTGCCAGCTGATTTTTCTAAGGGTCTGAGCCAGCAAATTATCAGTACCCACCTTAACGTTGATTGCTGAACTTTATATGGCTCTTCACAGAAACGAGCACCAAAGGCTGCTGTGATTTTTGTGTTGCTATTCACGTCTGTAGTACCAGCCCTGCAAGACCCTTCATGAGGGACCCTACACGCAAGGCACTATCTTTGTGGGGAAGAGATGAAGGTGACCGTTGCCTTAGAGGCCATGCAAATGCCCTTTCCTTGTTCTTCACCCCCAGCGTGCTCATGGGACAGCTTGTCTGCTCTCCGCTCTGGTTTTGGTCTGCTGGCTTAAGTGAGGTTCTCCTGATTTGTACCATTGTGAGCGATGAGAGGAACACTGGTCTTTTAAATACACACTGGTACCAGTCCTCCTCTTGCTAACACCACTTGGACAGCTGTGTAATTCTATCAATTTCAGTTGAATAAGTTGATTGATGTTGATTTAGGCAAGAAGAGAATCAATCTCGCTACTGCAAAAGTTGCTAACAGATTTGCATTACCTTATATCAGATTTACTTTCCTGACTTAATGTGGTTTTGCAGAATTTCCAGTAGACCCTGATAAACCAACTGAATATATTGTGTGAATTTGTTCAGTCTTTCCAGGAAAAGAAATAAAAATATTATGGAGGATTATGCAAAGGCATTTTCCATACATTTAGGCTAAGCACAGGTGTAAAACGTGGAGTCTGATGTGGGAAGCTGGCTCTGTGCTTTTCCTTGCTTTCACAGCCATAATTACAGACTGGTGAACTAGATGCAGGGGAAGCTAAATTTCTCAACTGTGCTGATGAACTCTGAGTCATGTTTTACTGCTAGTCAAGTATTTTCACACATGAGTTATTATATAAAACCTCTAAACCACAGAAGGAGAAAGCAGAAACCTCAATGGAGAAAGGTGCATGTGTGTTGCCAGCTGTTGTCCCACCAGGAACCAATTTCATTGTAGAAGCTAATTTGGAAGCTGCTAAACTTTTATCCACACAGATATTGGAAATAGCAGGTGAGGGCAAATGGACCGCAGTTCATCAGATTAACTTAGTCTGCTCTGTGGAAGGCAGGAGCTGGTGGAGAATTCTCAGATGTCTTAAAGCAAAAAAACAGTGGACATAGCTATTCAAATATTTGGTATTGCACTGATACAGCGTAAGTCTGGCTTCAGCAGAACTGCTGGTCCATAAACTGTGTTCTACATCTTTGCACAAGGAAATGTAACCTGGCTTAGCCCAGTAACGCTGTATTTTAGAAGCATGATTTTAAGATACCAGATAAAAATAAAATAAATTTTAAATTTTTTTAGATCCTACAGAGACACTTCTTACAGGGAGAAAAAAAAAATTAACCACACCCCTGAACAGAATCTTAGAGAGCAAGAATATCATTGGGTGAAAAAGGGAGCATGGACTCCAGGATGTCTAGTAGGTGCAAGGGCCAGGAGATTATTTCAATCAAACCATCAGAAAATTAAAATACTGCTGTATTAAGCCAATAAAAAGAAATTAAACCACAGCAGGAGGTATGTAGGGAGGGAGTAAAAAGAGCTAAAACAGAAGGGTCAAATGGTAGAAACGTTTGAGGGGAAGAAGCACAAAACTGAAAAAAAGGTAGCAAGAAATCCTTGAAGTGTATGAGGAGGACGGAACTTGGAAAAGAGTTGGATTACGGATAGTTAAAAGGATCAGTTCAGGAACATGGATGTCACTGAGCCTTTGAGAAGGCACCTACTCAAGGGTGATTTATTTCTCTTTTTCTCTGATGATAGCTAGAGGTACTATACAAAACTATACAGAAGAAAAGGTGTTGAAAGAAATGGACAAACTAGAAAGCAGAAGATCTCTAGACTTCTTGAGCCTGCTGAAACACAAAAATGATGAAAGGGCCGAGTTAGTAGTAAAAGCATTCATCCGTTGTCCAAACAGGCATTATACTGGGATGCTAGAAGGTGTCAAATGTCCCTGATGTTTGAAAGGCTCTTCTGGGGAGTAACACGACTGCAAAGCACAGTGTCTTATTTGTGAACTTGGCAAGTTAAATCACAAAAGATCACAGAACGATTGGAACATATGGTAATCAGATAATTTGACAAGCAAATAATGAGATGGTATTGTAAGAGATGTTCAACAGGAAAATCACAACTGGGAGTAAAAAGTAGATAGGGGAAATGGTGGAGAATAAGTGGAGGGAATGGATGTATTTGTTCCTCAAGAAGACCTTTGCAAAACAGTTCTCACTATTAGAATCCAGAAGGTAGGTTTTTCACATTGTCTTTCTTTGTCTCTCTGTGTTTAAACCTTTCCAACCTCAACTGCTCTAGAGCAGAGAAGTAAAAAAAAAAAGGAATATAGAACTGGAGTGAAGGAGTATTTGCAGAAAGGATGCAGAAAAGCAAACAGAGTTAAGCTGTCATTCATAGATGGTGAAATTGTGCTGGTGGCTTCCTTTGCATTTGGCATTTGGTGAGAAGAAGCTCAAGAGAACCTAGAGTACTTCAACGGGTGGATGGGAAGGTGTTGGCTTTTTAAACAAATCTATACTTGGAAGAGAAGACAGAGTAGTAGATCCCTGAGTTTTCATTTTACCCATGTCTTGCATGTTTGTAACAAAGTGTGCTGTATTAAGTAAACAATTTTAAAAATGAAAGTGATTTTAGAACATTGGGAATGATGGATATGCCTTCACCTGGGACATAACATTGAATTTTAGCTACCCCTTGTTGAAAAAGATACAGCACACAGATTTCAGGGAGAGGGGAAGAAAACAGCTCAGTTTTGGCAAGAATATAGATTCTTCTTCCCCAAGATGTGAGGGAATATTTGACTGATGGAGCATTAGAAAGAAATTTCTGTAGGAAGAAGGCATCCCTTAGTGGTCCACCACAGAATTTCCTGTGTGTCCTGCGACACTACTTGTACCATGGCAATACAACTTCCAGCAAAGGAATTTTGATGGAAGCTTTTAATGCTGCATGTTCCCACTGAATGATCGTTTATGCTGCAAAGCACCATGTGACAAAAAGTAGAGATTCAGATTGTGCCCTTTATTTTTGTTGCTCGGTCTGTTCTACAGCACTGCCCAAGTCAAATTTGCAAGATTAGGCTCTGAGTTACTCACGCTTCATGATAAATCTGAGACTAGCACCGAGGTTTAAGGCTTTCATCCCTTTGCTAACATACCTATCTTTCAAGGTCTGTGATAAAGAGTTGGCCTTACCCAGGGTCCCTTACATCGCTAGCTGTGTTTGAGGCAAGTCATTCTTGGGAGTGCAGATATAATTCTACTTGATTTCAGTATGAGTTTGCCTCTTGTTTTTATTGGAAAGAGCATTGGAATCAGCTTATGTTCTGAAACATTTTATCTTGTGGTTGAAAACTGGACTTTTGAATTGTATATATGGTTTTGCTTAAACTCATATCACAGTGTACATGGACTTTCTGAACTATTTTTGTGGAGATTTTGTAATTTACCACTTAAAACAACTAACAAGTTAAATCCATGAGATCCAAAATTATTTCAAGAGTTGTCTCACAGATGAGGAAGCTCATACTGAAAGAATTAAAGGTAATTTGTGTGGTTTAACTGGCAACTAAGTCACTGACGTTGATCTTACAATGTGCTGGGCGGGCAGTATTTCTGTAGATTGTTGAGGACGTACTTTTTCTTACCTTGACTTTTATAGAGATATTCCAGGAATTGGAGGGCTGAAGGCCAGATGCTGAGATCAGATAATATGAAGGATGTGTAACTACTGCACAATAATGGCTTTAACATAAAAAAGATCTATTAAGAGAGTGAAGAACATCTGTGCTGGAAATGTCCTATGATCTGATCTTGGTTTATGGTACAGCTTAACTGGTTAACCTCCAGCTTTTTTCAAATGCAATTATGCCAAATTATCAAACTGAAGTATACTGTTTAGTAGTAGTAGTCAGACGATGTACTGAAGATGTACCAGCACTGAGGAGTGCAGTCCGCTTAAAAAAATCCAAAAAAAACAACAGCTTCTCATGGACCATCCCCTTATATTCTTCAAGGAGGTAAAGTCCCTTATTTGCCCTAACTGGAGTAAGGGCAAACTGCCTAAGTAAGAAATATGGGGCTGGGTTATGTATATGTTATCAACCTCCCCCCACCCTGCCTGAAATGATCCAGCCCAGCTTGTCTGGTAGCAGAAACTTATGAGTCATTTTTGCACTACTTGACCCCAACACCAGCAAATAAATCCCTTGGGCTGGAAGGGACAGTTAGAGTGAGAAGAATGAGAAAACATAAGGCCAGATCAAGAGATGTGTCTGGTGTGTAATCTGAAGAAATACACCTTCAGATTTTCCCTCTTGCTCCGAAAATGCAACTCTTAATCTTCCTACCGCCACGGAAAAGCTTGGTCACCCTTCTCAGATAAAGCAGTCTACTTATCTCATCAATTCCCACTCACCCGTTATTTATTTCACAAGTTAGAAAGCTGTCAGCATTGCGTAAGAACCATCAGCATGAATATTTGATGACCACAACTCCCATAAGCATAACAAATCTGATATACTGCTAGCAGCCATTAAAAATTCTGTTTACTCCATAAATGTACGTTTTTAGAAATCTGTTGAGAGACACTGTCCAAGGAGATTTGAAGCTGGGTATTTATTATGAATCTTAGTTTTGAATATAAATTATACACTTCCCTGAGAGTCTAGTCAACATTTACATCCTCAGTGCATATTTCTACACTTAATGAATGCTTAGAACGCGACATCGCTTTTGCTTCTGGCTATTTTGCGATGAAATGCAATGGCTTTTCAGTTTACACTCTACTGGGATTCATTGGAAAGCAACATGAATGTACCTGAGTTTTAATAGGCACCAGTATTTTTAAAAGGTGGAATAACTTTAAATTGTATTTATGCAATACTTGGTTGTAATTGAATATTTTTGCAATTTTTAATCCTGTTAAAACTTTAGCAGCTTTGCCTTTATGCAAGAAAATCTCTCTGGATTTGTAAGCGGACTTCTTCATGGTTTGCTATCTCTGCTTAATGCAGCAGAGATTTCATTTATCTGTGCTGAAATGTACAGCTCCAATGACTGTGTGTGAATAACACCAGCTCTTTCTCTGAAGTTTGGAGTTATTTTAGATATAAAAAAATTAAATTTGCAACCTGACTTGGATTATATTTATTTTTATTACAGGACTGAAAAATTTGTTAATGGTTCCAACTAGAAAGCCAGTCAGGAGTGTTTGTCAGGGACCGGTACTCAGCTTGTGTTAAGTGAAGATGCCCAGTGGGGACAATGAGGGGAAGAAAGTTTGTCACTCAGTAATTCCCCCATAGAAAAGCTGTTGAGCTTTTTTGAAAACCCAGCCTTTATTTTAGTAAGGATGTTGGCTACTAAGTGTTTCTGAAAATATTTTCATTCTGGCCCAAGAATGAAAATAGTTTGCCCAGGAGTCTGGGAAAGCAGGGAATAAAAATGGACAGTGTGCGGTCAGGGAGCCGGAGCAGGTAGAGGTGGTTTTCCGGGAGGTACCAAAACGAGCACCACACACAAACTGGCGATTTACAATGATGTCCACCATTCCCATGCCCATGGAAAAGGGCAATGGTATTCTCTGGTGCTTCTACATTTTTTCCCAAAGGTTACAAGACAGAAAGGAAAATCAGTCTGGTGGTACTTAGCTTGCAAGTTTTACCATAACAGATGAAAAGTGCCTTCAAACAATATATTTGCATTGACAGATTCCAAAAATTGCCACATTTTCCAGAAACTTCTGTAAACTTTTTAACCACACTCACTGCCTTGCATACTTATGTAGACTTCTGTGACAGTATTTATGACAGACATTTTTCAGTTAGTATCAGATTTCTTTTTTTGTGACTTTTATGTGAAATCTAGTATGACTAACTTACAATTAGATGTATATAGTTTAAAAGGCTGGAGCAACGAGCAGAATTACCTGCACTTTATTCTTAGTGCTCATCAAAAGAAAAAAAAATTTCTCTGGTTCAACTACATGTGGCAAAAACCAGGGCAACGGTGGCAGCCTGGATCCATTGTGCCATGTTGCCTCTGAGGAACACAAGCCTTTTCTTCTTTGCAAACAAAGGCTATGCAGCTGATTGAGCTGGATAGTCTAAATCTGCACCTTTTAAAAAAAAAATTGTTGACACCATTTTAGTAGACAGGGAAAACAATGCAAAACATTCAGAAATGAAAGTGAAGTATCAGTTGTACCTTTTAAAATGTTTTTTTTTCTCCTCCTTGCCGGTGTTTCTAACATCGCTCTAGGAGTCTGAAATTAAACCATTTCCCTGTTGATTTGGGTTGGCTTTTTCCAACTGGAAAGAAAGAAAAGAATATGCTTTCCTTTTTTCTTCTTTTCCTATCATTGCAAAAGCCCCGCAAGGATTCCCTTCAAAGCAATCTGATCAGTGATTTAACATAATATAAAGTGTTATGTAAAAGCACTAAGAAATATTCTTATAGAAGCCATTTGGGAACAAAAAGAGACAAAAACAAATGTTTCAGCCAACATTTCCAAAGGAAGATCTATCATTTTTATTATTATTATTTTTAGACTCAATGTTTTCGTCATTCAAGCACATGAAGAATTGACTTTTCATATGTGTCTTTTGCCAGAGCCCAAGCTGGGAACAAGGTACCTGTCTGGTCTTCAGCATTTGATATGGTGGACCTGAGGATCCTGAGGGGAGGTAACAAGTCTTAAAAGCAAGATTACGACCCTGGACTTCAGGAGAGCAGGCTTTGGCTTCTTCAGGGATCTGCTTGGAAGAATCCTGCAGGAAATGTCCCTGGAGAGAAGAAGGGTCCAGTAGAGCTTGTTGATTTTCAAGGATCACTTCCTCCCAGATCCAGAATGATCCATCCCAATGAGCAGGAAATCAGGCAAAGGTGGCAGGAGTTCTGCATGGATGAACAAGGAGCTCCTGAAAAAATTAAAATGTAAAACGGAAGAGTGTGAGAGGTGGAAGTTAGGGGCAGTTGACCCAGGAGGAATATAAAGACACTGTCTGAGTATGCCAAAATCGGGTAAGAAAAGTCAAAGCCCATCTGGAGTTGAATCTGGTAAGGGACGTGAAGGGCAACAAGAAGAGCTTCTCTAGGCTCATTAGCAGGAAAAAGAAGACTAGGGAAAATATAAACCTGGTGACAAAGGACATGGTAAACGTCAAAGTTCCCAATGCTTTCTTCCCCTTGGTTTTTTACTGTAAGACTGGCCTTCAGCAATCCCAGGCCCCTGAGACCAGAGGAAAAGTCCAAAGCAAAGAACTTGCCGTCACTGGAGGATGGCTGAATTAGGAAGCACTTAAGCAAACTGGACACACTCAAGTCCATGGGACCTGAAGGGATGCACTCAGGAGCGCTGAGGGAGATGGCTGATAAAATTGCAAAGCCACTCTTGATAACCTTTGAAAAGTCATGGTGTTTGGGAGAGGTTCTTTAGGACTGGGAGAAAACAAATGTCAACCCCTGTCTTCAAGAAGGAGGCTCTAGGGAACTACAGTCCTGTCAGCCCCACTTAGACCCCTGGGAAGATGAGGGAAAAAATCCTCTTGAAAATAATTTCCAAACATACAAAAAACAAGAAGGTGACTGGGAATAGTCAGCATGGACTTAAGAAAGAGAAACTGTGCTTGATCAACCTGATAACCTTCTACAATGAAATAACTGGCTCACTGTGCTAGGTTATGTGATAAATCTCATCTGCACACCCACAAAGGAGCTCAGGGACACAATGGCAGCAGGGGAGCCTGGATAATATCCTTCTGGGCTACACCCAGAGCCATCAACCCATGAAAGGCCCATCTGCACAAGTCCAGAGGAGCACAGGGACACAATGGCAGGTGGGAACCCAGATTGAGGACTCCTGAGGAACCATCGTCTTGCCTGGGCCCC
This sequence comes from Dromas ardeola, assembly GCA_013398915.1. Classification (NCBI taxonomy): domain Eukaryota; kingdom Metazoa; phylum Chordata; class Aves; order Charadriiformes; family Dromadidae; genus Dromas; species Dromas ardeola. Next base: position 24,949 of record VYZM01002483.1, on the reverse strand, counting down.
TCCCAGAGCTGTCCCAGCAGATTCTCAGCCCCAGTGTCTAGGCGTGAAACCCACCACCATGAGTCATTGGGAGTATCTCTCTTCATGTCTCAGGGGGTCTCTTCAGACTCAGGGAGTTGCTATCTAGGGGTGCGGCATTTTATGAGATACAGGGGAAAAGCAGTTTGTGATCACACAGGACTTTTTATGGCATGTTTAAGGGAGGAACCAAAGGCAGGACAAAGGAGGGTTGTGGATTATTTTGGGAGGAACAAGAGTGGGAAAATAGAGGGGTAAAGGTATAAAAAGAGCAGTTTGCGTGTAAACAGTTGACTGGTCGGTAGGGTTGTCTGGCCTTGCCCTGCACCTGCAGTCTGTCCTGAGCGAGCTGGGACTATTTCTTCTAGAGAAGAGCGGGCTCTTACTGATGTGTGTAAATACCTGAAGTAGAGGTGTAAAGAAACAGGGTCTTTTCAGTGGTTCCCAGTGACAGGACGAGAGGCAATGGGCACAAATTTAAATACAGGAAATTCCATTTAAGCCTAAGTAAAAGCTTTTTTCACTCAGAGGGTGGCTGACTACTGGGACAAGTGCCCAGGGAGGCTGTGGAGTCTACATCCTTGCAGACATTCAAAACCCAACTGGGTATGGTGCTCAGAAACTGGCTGTAGTTGCCCCTACTTTGAGCAGGGAGGTTGAACTGGTTGATCTCCACAAGTCCCTGCCCACCAGTTTTACAATTCGCTGACAGTGGGTGTAGCTGGGGTGCAGCACAGCACCAGTTGGGAATGCAAAACATCCCCTCCCGTACTGTCACCTACCAAAGGAATCAGTGAGGGCGTCGCTTGCCTCCCAAGGAAGGAGCAGAAGAGATAACAAGGAAGAGCTGCAGCCTGCCACCCTTCCCTGGGGCCATAAATGACGGCAGGGATGCTCCAGCTGCACTCCCGGGGCTGCTGCACGTCTCTGGCCCTCATCCTGCCCCAGCCCTGAGGAACAGCTGCCTCTTGGCTTGGACATGGGTGCGGAGCCTCCTGCTTTTGTATGGGTTAGGGGGTCCAGGGGTGCTGCAATGGAAATAAAGTCCAGGCACGAGCAGCTTCCCGGCTTTGCAGAAGGCCATGCAGCCAGGAGGGTTTCCCAGTCCGGCAGCGTCAGGGCAGCAGCCGCCCTTCCCTGGCCACGCTGCTTGGTCCGGAGGGAGAGGTCAGTCGTGAGGGTCCGGCTGCCCTTCACACCCCCTTGCCAGCCACAGGCCAGGCTCCTCTCTGGAGACACCCCGCTTTAGCACAGGGTAAACATTATTTAATCTAGTAAAATTCCCCTGGATAGCTCCAGACTGTTATAAAAATAAAATTTAAAAAAAAAAAAAA
>VYZM01002483.1:0-23584 GCA_013398915.1 Dromas ardeola | reverse complement strand
AAGAAAAGCTGCCGGCTAATTTTGGGCGGTCGTTACTGAGAGAGTTAAAACCATGGGGAATTTTATTGGCCTGCTGTGATACAAGTTAAATATAGGGGCACCAGGAATTTCCCTCCAGGCCAGATAAGTCCCACATGAAATATTTGAACTTTGCAGGCATGCACACCCCATAAGGCAATGCCGAGCATTTCATCTGAGTAATAATATAATGAGGGCCCGCTCTCCGGTATTATAGCAGCCCTGTGTGAGAGGGTGGCAGATTCCTTTCGTCTGTGTTTTATTCTTATGCTGCTATGCATGAGATCTGTACACCATCCTCCTTACTCCTGCCTGTGCACTCCTCTTCTTTGATCCTTCCCAGCATCCTGGAACCTAATTCACACTTACTCCTTTGTGCGGAATTGCTTCAATAATTTCACCTGGGTTACCAGCACACCCGAGAGAGTTATCAGTTTATTTACCTATTTTTTAAAGTTCCAGAGTTCACACTCATTCCTTACAACTCCAGGGGGGATGTTTATTTTGCTTGGTGCTCAGTGTAAAGTTAAATTACAATACAACAATAAAAGAGAAAAGACAAGGAATAAAAGAGAAAATAAAAGAAAAAAAGAATGGCTAGCTATGTTTCCCACTCCTAAATGAAGCAGCTAATTGGTCTGTCCTGGAAGCACTCCTCTTTGGATAAATCACAGACCTTCACTCCCTGTACAGATACCTAGAAGTCCCTGGAGAAATGTTACTGTTCCAGTGTAAACTACTACTCATACGTAAGTACTCACAGAGAGCTTGCAGCCTGAAGAGGACAGGAACAAAAGATGTCTGGTATGAAAGAGCAGGTCAATGGAATTATTCCTAGAAACTTTTCAGATGTTTTTAAAATGAGCTCACTGTGTTAATTGCTACTGCTTTTTTTTTTTTTTTCTTATGGCTGTGAATGCTGGTAGGGTAGAGGAGGAGCGTGCTACAGCCATGCGCTTGGATTTTGTGTGCCTTACAACCTTGGCCAAAAAGAAATTCCCTCCTGATTTTTTTATTTTTTTATAGGTTATTTAGGGGTTAACTGAGATCCCAGATTCCACTGAAAAGATATGTATTGCTCCAAACAGGACCTGTCTTGGTAGTAAGATACTAAGTGGATTAAATGTATAATGTTTCCCAAAGGAAGGAGTATGTGTGTAACAAATATGACTCTTAAAACCTGATATTTCTGAGGGATAAAGGAAGATAAACAGTTCCCATTAGCTTTCCTCCCTCCAACATGTACATGTCACTGTGAATGAAAGTTCCCAAGTAATTAGATACCATAAGGACGAGGTGAAGTTCCCAGAGAATATTGATTTTTAAGCAGTGAACATATTTTCTTGCTTACATGATTCAATACAGGCTTCCCCTTTTCTGACTGCAGAAAACCTCACTGGAAGCATATTTTTTTGTTCGCCTTGGCCATATGGATGAGAGCGGGGTGAGGCAGTAGCGAGGTCTATGCCCAATGTGAGTGTTTGGTTTAAGGGTGGGCTGCAAGGCTGGGGCTCGCACTGTAAAACTGCATCCTGAAAAGGCGCATTTTGAGGGGTATAGAGAAGGGGGGGTGTGTGCTGTACCAATAAACACCCACCGTTTGACTGATTTTAAACAATTTGGAACATTTTGTCATTTGGTGTCTCAAGAAGAATCTTAAAAGAATCTAAATCACAGTGGGTTATTTATTCCATTGACACCTATGGGAAATCTGTGCTGCCTGTGCTTGAGTAGCTCAGAGGAACAGATTGTGCCCCAGTTCCCTTAGATGGGGAATTTCTTCAAGGGGGACCCATTTCTGCTCTTCTTTTGGGGGAACGTTGTCCACTTTGTTGTCGCTGCTGGAGGTAAATGAATTAATAACCTGAAAAAATATGGAAAATCATAGCAAGCTAGCAACACCTACAACAAAACTGACAATATCTACATGTAGTTAAACTCAGGATTTCTTCCAGAGGTGAATATATGAAAAAAAAGAAAACATACAAGCCTGATTCTTCGTTTTGTAAGCTGAAGCTGTATTTTTTCGAAACACAACATTTAAAGTTTAACTTTATTATCTTTTAATCTTCTTCCAGCAAAATAAAAAGTAAAAATTAAATATTCTTAACCTCTCCTTGTGCCTCCAGCTTTTGGTACTTAAAGAGAAGTGGGTTTAAATTAATCATCTTGTACAGCATGGGAAAATTTGTATTGTCTCAATCATGTCTGCAGGTTTTCCGTTTCAAAAATATTACTCTGCAGCATTCTCCTGAGCCTGCAGATAGTAATAACCCTGTGTCGTTCAGACCGGACTATCAAATGAATTTACCAAACTAACTGGAAAGTAGAATTAATTGAACCTTCCTCGGAGTCGAGTATCTTATCATCCCTACGCAGGAGGTAAGCTGGGCAACTGCTATAAAAACTGAAGACACGTGCGCGTGTTTAACGGTGATAAACGGAAGTAATTGGTGTGCAAAAACACTTGGTGCAACATTCCTTCGTCTACAGGATTCCTCCACCCTCAGTTCACATATTTGCTCTCCACCTTCAATCAGATACTTTTACCGGTGAAAATAGGATGACCAAAATGAAGGAGCAGACGAGGAACATGTCTGCTCACTGCCGCGCCGCCGCCTTGCCCGCCTGCTCGCTGATCAAGGGCATGGGGACGCATTGCAAAACTTCCTGCAGACAGCAGATGAAGCAGCCGACTGCTCTGACCTCAGCCGTGCCACACGCTCGCTGGAATTATGGTAGTATTACTGCCTGTGGCGTGAAAACAGTGGCGCCGAAAGAACCAGGTTGGAGAGAAGAGGGAAAGAGACTCTCACTGTGGCTTCCTTAGACCAGGTGCCCCGAGAAGCAATGAGCCAGCAATGTGCCCTTGTGGCCAAGAAGGCCAATGGCATCCTGGGGTGCATCAAGAAGAGTGTGGCCAGCAGGTCGAGGGAGGTCATCCTCCCCCTCTACTCTGCCCTGGTGAGGGCCGCATCTGGAGTGCTGTGTCCAGTTCTGGGCTCCCCGGTTCAAGAAGGACAGGGAACTGCTGGAGAGGGCGCAGCAAAGGGCTACCAAGGTGATTAGGGGACTGGAACACCTCTCTTATGAATAAAGGCTGAGGGAATTGGGTCTCTTCAGTCTGGAAAAAAGACGAGGGGGGATCTTATCAATGCTTAAAGGGTGGGTGTCAGGAGGATGGGGCCAGTCTTTTTTCAGTGGTGCCCAGTGACAGGACGAGAGGTAATGGGCACAAACTTGAGCATAGGAAGTTCCACCTAAACATGAGGAGGAACTTCTTTACTTGGAGGGTGGCAGAGCACTGGAAGAGGCTGCCCAGAGAGGTGGTGGAGTCTCTGTCTCTGGAGACATTCAAAATCCACCTGGACGTGTTCCTCTGCAACCTGCTCCAGGTGGCCCTGCTCTGGCAGGGGGGTTGGACTAGATGATCTCCACAGGTCCCTTCCAACCCCTGCCATTCTGTGATTCTGTGAGAAGGGAAGGCGCAGCATGTGAACCTGACCTCCCCAGACCAAGTGTCAGACCAGCATTAGTGCCCACCACAAAACATATGATGTTTTGCTGATGCTCCACCCAATTTCATTTGCTCACCAACTTCCTGCAAAACTGCAGACGTCAGTTTTGCAGTTAATGGTGCTCTTGGAAGTGACAGACCAGGAAATTCTGATTGAAACGCCCGCTTAGGAGGCTCTTCTCAGTTACACACAGTCTGCATCAATCAGTAAAGCTGTGCCACGAAAAGTTATTTCATTTCGCGGAGGATTTCGGTATAGCAAAATCTGGTTTCATTCCAACTTGGAATGAAACCTAAATTTCAACATTTTCCATGAAAGGGAAAACCCTTGGGATCACTGAATTTCTGGCAGGCTGCTGGAGAAGGGAGGGTGCTGGAAACCCTGCGTCTCCCATCTCGGCACTTTCCATCTGACTGGCAGGACTGGGACCAGTGAGCCTGGAAACCACAGGGTCTCCCACTTTCCCGGGAAGCTGCAAGGCTGTGAGCTGGTGATTCAGTTCATGGTTCCCCAGCAGTCTGCATGGTGAGCTCTGGAGAGCTTGGTGCTGTAGCCCTAGCTCTTCTCTCCCTCCGCTGTTTGTGAGATGGTCCAGTCTGCTGCATCTGTTTGTTTCAATGGCTTTGGATTTCTAGACGCATTCCCAAAGTGCCGACCCTCTTTGAGCAACCCCTTCTGAGAACTGAGACCTTGGTATCCAGCTCCGTAGGGGTTTTGGAGTCAAGTGCCAAGTTCATGTGCAAAAACATTGCAGCTGATTTGTCTTTGCTGCCAGCCCAAATCCTTGTCAGGGCTGAACTTGACCTCCGTGTAATGGGTTACTGTCACTGATGCAGATCCTGAGACTGGTGTCAGGTCTCAGAGACTCCCTGATGGCTTAATCAACCCCTTTTCCAGAGCACCAGTCCTGTGGGTATTCTGGCAGATTGCCTTTTCAGGGACACACGATAGCTGAAGTGTATACTGCAGCCTTTGCATGAGGTTTCCAACCACATCCCCGTCTTCCCCCTTATCGCTCCTTCCACACTATTTATTTTAGGCAGCACAAGAGAGATACAGATCCAGGCAAAACAATAAAATATCTGTGTGCCATATCCATGCCTCAGTTTTCTCATCATACTGGGACATATTTGAGTGCTTTACGGGGCCATGCTCTTGGGAATGCAGAGCCTCTTCTCTCTGGACCTGACTCTACAATGTGGTCCACAGCAGTTTTCTTCTCCCTTTTGTGAGCTCTAACCCCTTCTTTCTTCCAGTATTTACATCAGTCAGTCAAAATGAAGCTACTTGGCGCTATTTTCTTCAGCACATCTACTGCACAGTCTAAGCCTAAGTCTTACCTAAGATAGACCTTCACCTCTCTTTCACATATGTACACACACACTTCCTCCATCCGTCTATCCATCGCCTAAACACTAGCCCCAGGAAAGATCTCTGAAAGCAAGAGGTCACGTAGCAAACAAGAACTGGACATTTTCTGCAATCAGAGTCTCTTCAGCGGATTTGGTGTAGATGAGATGGGCAGAAAATCCTTTCTTCAGACAGTTTCTGACCGCAGAGAACTATTAAGTGCTGTACTTGTGATTCACTCTGAGAATGAGCATGCCACGTTGAAGTGACTGGAAGAGGGAAAAAGGTTTCTGAGGATGTGAAACATTGCCACCATTTTCAATTTTAAATGTCCCTGAGGGCATGAGGTGTCCCGTTAGAATATTGTGTGAACGTAGACAGACTCTACATCTAACTCAAAAGCCAAATCATGCTTTTAGGGCCTTGTCTGATCATCTTTAGCTCTACCTGAAGTCAATGAGGGTTGATGCTGCTTAAAATTTCTGAAAAATAGGTCTAACATGCGCCGGGTTGTGTTGGTGTTTAGCCAAGAGCTTAGGAAGCACAGTCTTTTCCTTCCCTCTGCAGCTCTGGGGCAATCTGTTTTCCCGCAACAGTACAGAACAGAACAGTACTAAGCATTTATATGTTTTTTGAATGGTGGCAGACATTTGATGGAAACCTCCATATGCAGGTCTGGATACAGGACTGCGTTTTGGCGTGGTTTTTTTTTTCTTTTCATTTGACCATCTAGAAACTTTCAGTGGCAGGACACCAGAAGAGTTTAGCTTGTTTACCTTGTCAAAACCCAGGCTGCAAGAGGTTATGGGAGTGGTGTATAAATACTGGGTAAACAGTGGAAAGATCATTGACGCTGAAGGACGTTTGCTAAGAAAAGCTCAAGCTGGAAACTAGCTGTTTCTAAATGGACATTATCTTTCGAAGGGAAATAATAGTTTTCCACCCCCTTCTTTTTAAAGACGGAGCTTTATCATTTTTTCAGATTCAGATACAGTATGCCTGGCAGCCACAGCAGGGAACAAAAATCAGACACCCAGAAAATCTTCCCAGCTCTAAGGTCCTCTAAGTATCTTTTCTGCAAAAGCCTGTGCTATTCAACTGATAGAAAGCTGCCAGAAAAGGAACGTTATTTGAGCCTAAGCCTGCTCATGGTGAATTCATTTGAAAATTCAAGCAGATGATTTCAGGGTAATTATTATTATGTTGCTTGCTTAGCTGCAGCTGTGATTTGCTTTCTGCATAGTGTAGACAGAGCTTTACAGAATGTTTCCCAGCACCTTCTGTGATAATTGACAGCTATATGTAAACCCTGCTTATTGTTTCAGATAGCACAACATGTTCTTAATTGCATGTTTCAGATTAGAAACGGATTGAAAAATGAAACGACAAATAACGCAATAAAATCTTTAGAATTTATTTCACTCTCTCACTTTTTGTATATACTCCTGGGTATACTCTCGTCCTGTCACATGCATGTGAACCCAACTGGTGTTTAAGAGAAACCTTGTGAAAAAGCTGAGAAAAGACCATACTTCCCCAAAATTCAAGCGGGACTTTTATATCGGGTTGTACATGAGTATATGAGAGAATTTTTCTATCCAAAGGAGTACTCTTGGTCTTACTGCTTTTGCCCTATTATCTTTGGAGATTATTAATGTTTAATAAAGTGATGGCATCAAAAAAATGCAGGGCTAGATTGTGCTGCCTATGCAGAATGGTGTGTAGGAGTCTAATGATGTTTTTTCCTCAAAAAAAGGTCCCACAAGCATGCAACCTGCCCCTTGAATGCCCCTTGCTAGGATGAAGGCTAGAGACACACAAGCCCCCTGCAGAAGGTTTGCCGTAGTTGCTTAAGACGTTAATGTGTAGGAGATAATGAAATCATGGCCCCTAGTGAAAGACCTACAAGCATTGGTCAAGGCTCCATGTCCAAGCTACACCACCTCAGCAGCAACTGCCTAAGCTTACCTCACTGCCATGGCCAATCACCACCCCAATTAGCCAAAATGGAGATGTTGCTAAAGCACATTTGAGGAGAACTGTCAAAATGCGTGATAGTAATGCAGCGAGGTGACATGAGGAGCAGTTGGAGATGACAAAAAGAAAGATTTGGATGCAGAGACCATCCTCCATTAAGAGAATTCTTGCAAAACAGGCTTGAATGGAGGATCAAAGGGCTTACTTTTTCAAATTGGAAAACAAAAAAAAATAAAATTGAAACACCATCACTAACCCAGTAGACCAGCAATAATCAGAAAGCCAGAGAATACTGTATGACACTGGAAAGGATTTTATGCAGATGATGTCATTCTTTCTTTGAATGAATGCTATTAGTCTGCATCTGAAGCGTAAAACCATGAGGTAATGGAATACATTAATTGCTGCAAGCTGCCAGTGTCTCTAGGCCCGTAGATACCAACATTTTTGGAGCCAGCCTCTTAGCACGTTTCCTCCCCACCCTTGTCCCCAGCAGGTAACTTCCACCTTTGCCCACAGGTTCCCATGTCAGCTTTCCACCGGCCAGAGCCTTTGCTGCTACTTCCTCTCCTGTGTCCCATCTCCCCATGCTCCTGCTGCTTTTTCCTACAGCCAGCTCCAGGGACAAGAGCACAGACCCCAGCAGAACTTGTCCACTTGGCCCCTGTGCTCTGCTGAGCCTCACCTTCAACGCAGGCGTTCCCTGCTGCTTGGGAAAGGAAGTCCCAAGTTGCCTGAATTGTTCCTCTAGCTCAACTGCAATGGGGAAAGAGAAGGTGAATGCAGAGAATCCGAGTGGCATTTTTTTTTCCATCGCAAATTAAAGTGTGTGGGAGCTCTTTGGTTCAGGTGGGAGCTCATTATTGCATTTTTCCAGGTTCTCAGCTTTTGCTCGGGAAGGAACCTCAGGGGATTTTTCAAAGCGTTGTGTAAATGACCTTGCAGAGCAAGCTATTAGCATTCACTGAGTATGTCCGATAGTAGTAACTTACACTAAGGCAATAACACTTCCATTAATGTTTGAATGTTTTTTGGGGTTGGGTTTTTGGGGGAGGGGGGGAATGTCTAATTAGATTGTACATCCTTTGGAGAAGATTCTTCTGTGTCTAATGTAAGTACAGGCAGATAACTGATGCTCAATACAGGTTTTATAGTAATGTATTAGAAGGACAAAGATAGTCCTAGCTATTTTTATAGTGGTATAAGCGCCAGGTCATACTGACCCCAAGGTCTGGGCTGCCATTCCCTGAGGATCAGAGCTCAAACTTTGTATCTCAAGTCATAAGCAAGCAAGAGAATTTTATTTGTGCAGCTGACATGCTAAGGTACTTAAGGTGTCTGAGATCCGGTTAAGATGTCTGTCTGGACACAGCCAGCAGCGACTCCCACACAGGCCTGGGGTGAAAGGGGCAAAACCAGACTGCTTCTGTAGTTCCTGCTGCAGGCTTTTTTGGGCAGAGTTAATTACCAAAATCTTCAGAGACCCCAAAATCTGCAGAGCCCCCTTCTCTCCATCACTGGTAATCCATCCGCATGTTAGCAGCCAAGCAGTCTGGAGAGAGGAGAAGTTGTGGTAGAGGAGATTGGGAGCCAGGTTTTAAGGGATGACCGAGATAGACGAAGCTAAGAGGAAGATAACAAGCTTGAAAAGGAGATTGATCCTAATGGAAATGGAGGAAGAGTATGGGAACCAGAAGAGGGGATTCAGAACTGGTTCACCAATGTGAGACTGATTGGAAAATCAGTCTGGCAGTGAGACGGGGGAATGGAGTTAAGGTGAGACAAGGTAGAAGACCGGTGCTGGATGAAGGGTCTACAGATGGACCCTGGTGGGCTGAGAGCTTTGGGGTAGAGCTGGGACTGTCTGGGCAAGGAGGGAGAAGGCAGAGAATCCATCTGGGGCAGGGAGACTGTACAATAAGGGGATGCTGGTGAAGAAGGAGGACTGAAGGAAGGAAGAGACTAAGCGAGGGGAAAGTGTAGCTGGGCAAGGAGCCTGGGATATGGATTTGCAGCCCAAAGGAGGAAGGAAGGGAGGAAGGGAGCAATTCGACTAGCAAGGAGAAACGGATAGGGATGAGGAGTGCATTGATGGAGAAGAATCAAAACAGGTGCATCACAGTGGGGTGGGACAGAGTCAATCAAGCTTGGGAAGGAAAAGCAGAAGAGCACGTGCCTCTTGTAGCATGTGTTTCTTTGGTTCATCCATTTTGGTGTCACCAAATAGCACTGAAAACCACCAGCAAAGTGTGCATATGTATGTGTGTCACACACACACACACACGCGCACACACAAACATGCACGCAGAGATCCTGTCAGATATGCAGGGCAATGGTCACATTCTGGTGGATGTTGTCCTTCAGCTCATGTGGCAGATGTCTTCAAGGACATCATTATGCCGGTTCCTGTGTGCTGGAATAGTGAGAGACAACAAAAGCATTTTTCTAGGCTTTCAACGTGCCTTTATAAACCTAGGAAATAATGCTCATGTCATTTTAATTTTTCTTTTATTAATGTTTAAAACCCCCATGTTTTTAGTCATTGGACAATACTAGAAATTAAGGTTGCCCATGCAGCAAAATCCTCTCATCCATGAGACTTACACCGCTAATTGGACGATCATACATACCTTCTCCCCTCAGGACCCTTCTTTGCTGAAGGTGCAGGGTAGATCTGATTTGGGATGGATCCAAGCTTTACAGGGCCCCCTGCTTTGTTCGGTAAACAAATTGGCAAATGTGTATTGCCTGAGACAAAGGACTGAGGAAGGAGATTGTCAGAGCTGTATCTTGGCCTGGAAAAATAAAAATCTGTCCTTGGTTCTGCTCTAATTCCTATATGAAGTTAATCAAGTTTTGCCAGTTTGACAGCTTACTAAGAAAGTGTGTTTCTTACATTCTATATTCCAAACTTCAGGTGCTGATGCTTATGCTTGCAACAAAAGTCAATCTAAGTTGTTCCCTGATCAAGCAAAGTGCTGTATAATGATAAAGCTGCTGAAAAAATCAAACCGGGCATTTAAAATTAATGAACAAATGGGTATTTGTGATACTACAGTGGTGGGTGTTACAGATACTAGTAATTCTGTCGCCACCACAGGGTTTGAATGGTACCATTACTAAGGCTTTGGTAGCATGCCTTGAGCAATATGGTGAAAAAGAAATATTGAACAGGAGCTCATTAATGGTGCAATCAGACACAATGTTCTGGCTGCAGTGGATCCTGTCTCATGGGTTGCTGACCCCTCAGATCTGCTGGCAGAGTAGCACATCTCACTGTTCCTCAGCTCTGCAAAAATGATCTGTCTTAGCGGGGGCACTGTTACGCCTGCCCTTTAAAAGCATATACACTCTCCCTCCTCCCCCCAAAAAAACCAGATCATTTGACAGAATTTGAGTTAGGAAATGACTACAGATGGAGCTGTGCTGGCAGATCGGAAAGTGTGATTATATCCCTGGCAGAGAAGGGGTGATGAGTAGCTGGCGGTAGGGCCAGGGCAGTAGACTCTTATTTGGGACGAGCTGTAATCAAAACACGACTGACCCTGCTCGGCTGGAGTCCCACCATCAGCGACAGGCAGTGCATGGGGTGGCCTTCACCCAGAGCAAAGGAGCATGGTGTTGGTGTCCAATACTCACTATACAGGACTACACTAGTGCTGCGTGGGTAACCTTTCTTGTACTGTTTCCTAACTACTAAACAGTGAACTTTACAGTTCGAATAGTGTTTTCTGAGCCTGTGTAAGTACACACAGAAATACATGATACATAAAATATATGTGTACCATGCATTTGTATGACTTTCCACAGAAAACTGTATCTTTTGCTACCTTTTCTTTGCCATGCATTAAGAAATACTCGAGGGGCAGATGAATCAGTCCTACAGCATGGCCAAAATCACGATGAGTCTATCAAGTGGACCTCACAGGGAACATTTAAATCCCATTGGTATTTTAGAGACACTTAGTAACTTCTGGTGCTCCTTAAATATTAACAGCTGCTCTGGACTGTTGGATGAATGATAGTTTGGAAAGCTTTATGTGCAGATCCATGACATAACTGTGTCTCAGCTGAAGAGGAATGCTTCCTTTAATCAAATCATTGTGTAACATGTCTGATTCACCATGGAGTTGCTAAGTACTGTGTCCCAAGTCTCTGCAGTAGATACAAGGCATAATTTGGGGGTGGAAGTGGAAAAGGGAAATGTGGTTTTTTAAGCCATGCTCACACTCTGAATCTTAGGACAGCGATGGACAAAAACCAGTTTCCTGACTTGAACTGGAGTCTGAAGGCTTCTTTGAGTTGTCCCAACTGCTGGTGGCCCCAAGAACAGTTTGAAAGGAGAAGCAAACAGGCTGAGTGCAGCAACCAAGCATTGACTGGCAGCAGGGATGTCCTAGTCTAAATCCTTATGCCATCCTCAGAGAGAAGACATAAGGACAGATAAGGTGCTCTGCTAACTTTGTGATAGCGAGTTAGGCAACTCCCCCAGAGCGAAGCCGGATGGCTTTCAGAACATTTTGAGTTGTCTCTGTTATTTCAAAAGGCTGCAATGCAGATACGTGGGCTAAGCTGGGAAACCTGCCCCTCTGCTGTGGTATTCCTTGAGTGATATTCATGTATGAAATGCTTCTGTTTTGATTGAGAAGGCTTTACCAACTGAAAGGAGGTTTAACATTGGCAGAACTATAATTTCCACCAACTGGTATGGCTTTTCTGCACTGAAAGAAGGATTGAAAGGTAGTTACACCTCTAGATCCATTTTATGGAAGTTTAAAAGGCAACAAGAGCTATAACTCTAGGCACAGGTGTTGTGTGCAGGTCTTGAAATGGCTTACAAGACCAAGAGGGCTTGGGACACATTACCAGCACTTATACCTCCCCTACACCTAATTTTGCCTGTTGTGAGAAAAATAATCTGTTCTCCTTCGAAAGATAAAACTGAGTTTAAAAATGCAAATGGGCTCCTGATAAACAGTACCATAAGGCTGGAGAAAGCTTCCTGTGGCATGCTGGATGTGATAACCTGGAATAAATGTCAGGTGGTTGAAGTGGTTATCGACATGGTAACCATTCATGCCATGTACAAGTGGTGCAATTGATTTTTGTAATCCCAGACAAAAGTAGAATCTTCTGAAGCATTTTCAGCCTGTGAAAAGCTTCCAAAGACCAAAGCCAGTGCTGAAAAGCCAACGGGGTGGCCAGCTTCCAGCTTGGCATCCACTACTAATGTTCCATCTACCTAAAATTGCCATTATAACATAGTTAGAAAAGGCGTTTTTCATTTCCTGCTCCGCACTGATGTGTAGAGTTACTGTGTGCTGTTAGCAACTAAGTGCTGGTTTTTACTTCAGAAACAGATGCCTTTTATTGAAGGCTGGATCCTGGCAGCCCCTCCATAACAATGGAGATGGAAAAGGGTGCAAGTAGCTGCCTGGACACAAATGTGCATGTACAGTTCTCTTTCCATCAGGCTTGGTTTTCTTTTTCCACTCTCCTCAGCATTAGTTTCTTAGATGTGAGGTCACTGCCCTGATGTGACCACGCTCATGCCGTGTGAAGAGGAGCACTCGCTGCATCTCTCCAGCATGTGAGAGTGCTCCAGGATGCGCTTAGCTGTAGTCCCTGCCCAGACCTTCTTCCTACGTGAAATGGTTGGTGTAAGCGCCATTGGCTGCTCTGTGATTTCTAAAATATTTCAGACCTCCTCCGTAAAGACATGCTACGCAGCCACTGGTATCTACAGATCAGAGCATGATGGCTACTCATGGTGGCTGGAGTTCAGTCTGAACCAGATCTGTTTTCTCTGAAGCTGTTTCAGAAGATAAAACCCTCTCCTCTCCTTGGATAAACGCCTTCTGCCAGTGGTCATGAATCACCCTTGAATAATTCTTCCGTATAGATGGTTTTGAAGTTCTATTGAGTCATCTGTGCAAGCTGGGAGGGTTTGCTGTACACTGGCTCTACACCTGCGTTTTCCAGAACAACCCAGAGGGAACTGCCCTGCGTGAGTGCTTGTGGTCTCCCACAACACTCCTATACAGCACCATGCACCATTCCTCTTTGTCAACCCCACCTCTCTTTTCAAAGCTTAATGTAACTTTTGCAGCAATCTTGCTTTCCAGGTTTTAGTTGAGTTAGGTCATAAGCACGTGTTTACTTTCCGACTATCTCTGCCGGTTGAAGATGTTGCTGCACCAAGGTTCCCATTCCCACCTATTTGCCATCAGGTGGAAATATGTTTGCACACACCGTTTGCTTCTCTACAGAATTAACTCGGCTAACTTAAACCACCAAAGAAGGCAGTCTGAACTCCACATGCAATGGAGCAGCAATCTCTTCTGCTGGCACAGCAGGAGCTGTAAACTCCATGCGGGACATTAATGCACTCAATCCCAATCCCTAAAAAACAGAGCTAGTAGAAGACATTTTTCCCTAGCCTTGAAATCCGGCTGCCTTCGACCTGGACCACTGGTGGAGGTGCTGCTAGGGCACGGATGGGATTTTAAATATTAAATAATTCCAACATAAACTAAATTAAAATCTCATTACACAAATTTGCAATGAAGAGGGAAGAATAAATGTAATATATGACCTCTGTTAAAGGATTTGCATTTGTATAGGAACACTTGCAAAATTAAATGTTTTAAAAATTGTTTCAGATTATTTGACCAGGAATAATTATGACATAAAAACAGACTGTGAATACCGAGAAAACCAAATTAAGCTGGGACATGAGGTAAAGGAAGTTACTCATAAGAATAATTGTTTTATATTCAATATACCTTTTTTTTCAGCAGCCCTGAGATGTCTTACTGCAGGATAATTAGAATATAACCTTGTCCCAGGAAACCCAACAGTTGCAAGCATGATCCTCTGTGTGTGTGCGTGCATGTCTGCCTGTACACTGCTTGTAACAACCCAACCGATGGCAAGTGTGACTCCTGGGAATGAAAATTTTTCTCAAAATTCAGTTTATTTCAGGATTCACTGTGGAGTCCAACCTGGTGTCCTAGCGAGAGAAAAGGCAAACAGCACATGAATTAATTTTTCAGCTGATTTTTAACTTAGGAAGGACTACTGGTGCCACTGAACACCACGAATAAAAGAGAGCAGCTTAGAAAGGTTACCCTTGTGGAATGGAAAGATCAAAGGAAGAATCAGCTTGGGGAAAATAGTCTAAAAACTGAACATAACAGGTAGTAGTGGGAGTAGAAAGCAGTAATGCAAATAAAAAGAAAGGATGTAGGAAGGATGTAGGAAGTGCAGAAGAATTCTTTCCAGATTTATAATGATTTGTAGCCAGAAAAAGTCCTTGAAGAGATTTTAAAGAAGCCTGGATGTAAATTTGAATGCAGGCAATATTATCTGCAGCTTGGAGTTTTTGTCTAAAAGTACTTGTGGTCCCTTTATTGCAGCTGTGGCTTTCTTTTAACTTCTGAATCTTCTGCTTGCTGTGTGGCAACAGGTACATTTTTAGAATTAAGGTCCGTTCCAAGCCTTAGAGGATCTAAAATCATAAGCCAGATGCTTGGAAATGAAGAGAGTGCACTTAAGAACAGAATGTTAACATGGTGACATGTATATGCTACACATACATACATACACGTATGTGTTATATATACACAAGTATGTTTTGCAATTTCTTTTGCTCATTCTCTCCCTCCGATCCCTGAGAGCACTAAGAGTCCTTAATGGCCCTGACCAACCTCACCTGGGACCACCACCCACCCACCTTAAAAGGGCCCAGAAACTCTTTTAAGTTCAGCTGGAGACCATCAGCCCCTGTTTGAGCTGTTTGGGGGAATGTTGGTCTCTGGCTTTGGCTGGTTGTGGTAGTTCTTTTCTCTGGAGCTTTGACACATGGACTGGTTTCCCATCCTGAACCTGGCTCTGTCTTGTCACCATGGGCCTACCTGAACACCACTGGACCTGACTCATGGACTGGCTTCTTGGCTCAAACTTGGAACTGCCCTATCACCATGCTTTTGTCTCACAGTCTGGACTCTTGGTTGGACCTGGCCACAATCTCTGAGCCTGTCCTTCTTTGCTCACCTGGGGCTATGGGGCAGGCTATGGGATCACCTCAGCTCCTGGCTTGCCATCCCGTGGGGAACAGACCCACTCTCTGACATGCTCCTCAAGTATGTATGTGAGCATGTAGGGATGAGCTAGTGTGGCCATCGCTACCAAAATGACAGAAGATGGTGACTGTTGTCCACTCTGCAGAAGTGCTGTAACCAAGGTCACCTTTTTGTCTAACGAAGGAGTTGTGTCTCACTAGCTTCTCTTCCCCTGGAGGCAGGAAAGTGGTAAAAGAAGGCAAAAGAACAGAAATCTCTGGCAGCATTGCTGTAATAACTGCAGCACAGGAGAAAAATCTAGATAACGCTTTTATTTTCAGATGCGAAGATCTGTGGTTCAGATTTGGCTAGAGGAATTTGCCCACAAATAAAGATAATCCTGTTTTCAATGTTTCACCTCATTGGCTTGAGCCTGTGAAGCATTGCTTGTCTAGGTAAGAAATGTGCACTGATGTGAGTCGTGTGAGTGTTTCCAGAGCTTGGCATTTGGGTTGTACTCGCTGTTTCTTATCAGTCAGAGCAATGCGCTTGTGTTTTACAGGCCAAGAGGACTGGGACTCCATAGATGATGGTATTTCTGCAGTAGAGTTCTAGAATCAGCTTTTGATTACTTCTTGTCTCTTCATCCAGCCAACTCCACAATATGAAGGAATGGTTTTTGGTCTCAGCAATAACAGGACTGGGCAGCGGGTCCCAGATTTTAAAACAAGCAAGAGTCATTTTGCACCTCCATGTCCTTTCTGTGCTCCTGTTGAGAGCTCCTTAAGAGGTACACACCAAACAGTCAGCCAAGGGGGAGGATGATAGAGAAGTGAGTGAAGGAAGCTTCAGTCTTTCCTCTCCTAACCTGCAGCTTCTCAAAAAGATGCATCCAGATCTGGGGAAAATAAGGTGGAACACATGTCTCCTCATGCAACCTGGGTAGGGAAAAGGTGCTTTGAAGTTGGGAGAGAAGTAGTATGGGGAAGAACTAGATAAAGAGACAAAACACACAACAGCAAGATGGGCCCTGGGAATCGGAGGAGGGAATGAAAGAATAATTTAAAAGTGTGTGTAAATGGAAAGGGTATTAAAAAAAAAACAGCGCACACACAAAAAAAACAAACAACAAAAAACCCTTATAGGCAGCTTGTAGGAAAAAGGGGAGATGCAAAGGTGGGTACCATGAGCTTGGCCTCCATAAACCAGGCTGAAATGATCATGCTTACTTCATTCTACAGTCCATAGCAGAGGAGTGAAGTGTTTCTGCATCTCTTGGTTTGTGTGATTAAAATGTTCTTGGCATCAGCTTTGGTTTTAATGTGATTGGTTTTTAAACATAATTAGAAGGGTTTTTACAGCTTTGTGTATTCCTATTTAAGAGACAACAAAAGTAATGCACAGTTGTGTTTTTTACCAGAGAAGGATCTCTAAAACACTACACCAGAATGGCACTACAGCCTTGATAATAAGGTCATGCGTGGAGGAGCGTTGCAGAACTGGCCCTGAATATTTGCAGACAGTGCCTCTGACTCAACAAAAAGCGCAACCTGTGGTTTGCTAGCCCCATTGATCTGGGCGCCTCGTTGTGCAAGCTGTTCACGGGATCAGATACACAAAATGGAGCCTTAGTGGGGGGGGAGGAGGGGTTCGGTTTCGTTTCAGTTCCCTGCGAACCTTTTTGGTTTAGTAACATGCGCTTTTTTTTTCCGTTTGAAGTTTCCTGCCGAGGCTACAGCAAGACCATCAGGGGCTCTAGGCACGAGGGGTCCCACTAAGCCAAGGGGATAACTCACGTGCTTAAACGGTGCCTGTAAAACTTGATACGAGAAACCCTCGAGCATATGCTGAGGCTTTCCGCGGGCGCACTCCCTGGCATTAGTGGGACTTAACAGACACGCAGATTCTTTCCTGAAGATAGGCACAGGAAAAACTACTCCACGAGGGAAATAATACCTCTCTAGAGAGGGATCCACAGCTGTGCCACATACTCTTCCCCCTCTGTGCACACTGGTGCCCGAAGCCTTTAGGGAGCTGAGCTGTTCTTTGCGAGCTCCTCTCCTACCTCCACCCCCAGTGTCTCCCTCCCGTGGCTGGGTCTCTATCTCAGCAGGCCTGGCCTCCAAGCTGGATTTCTTCTGGTTGAGTATTGACCTGGGCTCTTGTCACCCCTGCCAAACTCGGTATTTTTCAGAGGTGAGTGCATGCCGTATTTGTGGTTTTATGGGCTGGCCAGACGCTCCTTCTGTGGGATTTCTATGGCAATAATATAATTTACACATCTCAGAGAAACTATGCCATTTTAAGCCAGTGGAGGATCCGATGTCTTAACTTTTGCTTTTCCTTGTGCTGCCATGAGCTTACCTGCAAGCTTAATTGTGCATCAGTGTCAGATTCTCTTCCCACAAATGTAGGTGCATTTAATCGACCAGTATGGCTGTTCCACAGTTTGAATAAAATAAGATATACGTAATATTTCTGTGATGTAGAAAAGGCCTTAACACTTGCTGTAAAGACAGGGCTGGGGAATGATTCACCTTTGAAGGAAACAAAATGTACTTTTTCTGTTGTACCACTTCTTAAGCCAACAGACAAACAGCTTTGAGGCCTGCTGGTGCACTCTAGAGCACGTTTTGGTGTTGCCTTTCAAGATATTACAGTGTTTAAACAGAAGTCATAGTTAGTTGTGAAACATCTTACCCCTTGTTGGTGAAAAGGGGCTTCAGCTGGGATGGGACGAGCCCATGGCACAACTTTCTGGAAGGGGTGTGCAACATGCAACTGGACCTGAAGAAGCCCAAGAGGAGGCTTCCAAGCCAGCCTGGAGCAAAAGCCCAGCCAGGTGGGAAAGAGGGCTGGATGTCGGCTCTCTGGGCTGCCTAGCAGCCTTTGGCTGAGCCGTGAAAAAACAAACCCAAAACATTTCTCTCCTTTCTGCAGCGAGAAGCCAGCCTTGAACCAGGTCTCTTTTATTTATATCATCGTTGCTCTCCTATGTCTCGTTTTCCTCTGTCTTGTACGCTACGTGGGTAATTGTTTATCGATGTGTGAAAATGGGTATAGGATGCAGTCATGCTGCTGTGATAGGATTTCGGAAAATGAGATCCATGGCTTTTACAGTGTCAGCCTTGTGAAATTTTGGGACAGCTGCAAGACTGCAAGTGCCATGTTTTCTACTTGCATTCGTTTGCTAAAGTGTGTTTTGAAAATTTTCTACGCTCCTCGGCATTGCAGCCTGACACTTGTTAGCCTGAGTTTAAAAAGATAAAAAAGATTTAACAAAATCCCTGGCCACAGCTAGAGGAAATGATTTTTCAGGGGACCCCACAAAGGGGGGAAATTACATAGCAGGATTATTAACAGAAAGGTACCGAAATCATTCAAAGCAAAACCATACATTTAGTTATTGTAGTAGCCATTTGGATTTAAGGAGGACTGAACATCTTTAAATGATAGAAATAGCACAGCTTACAAAAGAGGTGCTATATGTCTGGCTTTTGAAGCACCACTGCAAATACTCCATGTATGATTTTTATGACACCGCACAGTCAGGGGAACAGGACTAAAGGAACTTGAAGCTTTGTTGTTGCTCTGTGCCTAATGATCTGCAATATGCCTGGCAAAGTAAACATACCAGTAATCAAAGAAATTTTAACTTGTTTGAGATTTTTCAATAGAATGGGGAATAGAATAGAATAGAATCCTCTCCGTGGATTTCTTATATTCATGCGTGTACTGGGAGGGAGGCAAGGGAAAACATATCCAGAGAAAATAATGATGTTTTGCTTATTTCCTTTTAACCCTGCAACCTTTGAGCTGCTCAGCTAACTTAATGTGCTCAGATTGTGATATTTAGAAGATCTCTCCTATACATGTCTGTGGCAAACACCAAACAAGAGTGCCACAGAATGGCAAAAATACTTGTGGAAGAAGGCACGGGATGAAATGCTTTTTATTCATTCAGATATGTTAAAGTGTTTATGGTTGAATCTAAAGAAAAAGCATACCACTGAAAGCATCTTGGCAAGAGGCACTTGTGTTAAATGCACATGTGTCTCCTGTTTCTTTAACAGATAAAATAAAAGGCTTAGCAAAAAAAATGCTGGCAAACCACACCGTATTTAAATGAACAGTTCAGAACCTAGAGCTACTGAGAAAGAAAGATCAGAGTGAACTGGTGAGCTGAGCTGAAGGGGAGATGCAGTGGAAAATATGAGCAACTTCATGAAAAAGTTCAGAGATGGCAAGAGGCCTGTCTGCCTCGGTTAGGAGTAAAAATAATGGGTGCAAGGGAGTAAAAGGGCTGCAAAAGCACAGAGCCTGCAGAGAAACAGCTCTTTCTGAAAAGACAGAAGCAATTTTCAGTGGAAAGCCCAAAAGGTCTGGGACTCGATTTTCGTGGCTACATCTACGCTAACTTCAGAGCACCGGCCCAAGCTCAAACTTGCCTCGTGTTTGGACACAAGACTGTGCTCAGGGCCTTGGGTGAGCTCCATCTCGGGGAGGAGGAAGGGAGTCTGTGCTGGGCTCAGCCCTGTAATATAACCCCAACGGTATCATATTCTGCACTGCCCGTGAGCCTTTGCCTTCTCCCAAAGCCTCCACCCTGCACCTCACAATTCTGCGTGGCAATCACTTCCCTCCCAGAAGGGCTTGATGTCACGTCCTGCAAAGCCCTGCTAGGCCTGTGGTGTGCTGAGTACAAGGCTTTCATCACATGGCGGTGGTCCAGCCTGCTCCTCATCCTCCTCAGTGCAGGTCAGCAGCATCGTGGGCGCAGCATATGCCAGCCACTGGGGCTGCCTCTTGGAGAAAAAGGCAGCACTGGTTTAACCAGTTTGGTTTTAATTTCTTCCTTTTTTAATTTCCTCCTTAGACTTTGGCATGCCATCATGGGAGGTTTGGCCAGGCAGGGAGTGCGGCCAGTCGGCAAAGTGTGCTGAGGATGAGTCTCTTGCTCTTGGCCTTGTCATGTGTCTCTGCAGGGAGGACGCTGCAGGTGGTGTGGGCACAGCACTAGTCTCGCCAGAGCTTGCAGAACCAAAGGAGACCTCGAAGGGACTCTGATGGAAGGCATTCTCCTCAGCGGCTGCTTCGCTCTGCGGCCGGTCTCTTGTCTGATCTCTTGTCCTGTGACCAGAGACGTGAGGTCTCATGTGCTGGGAGGAAAGAAGGCTGAGGTCAGGCTGTGGTGGTGGTTTAGGTAAGGTTTGCTTCCCCTGCCTGGAGGAGCTGTTGTGGAGAAAGCTCCTCCATCATTACCCCTGGGGGAGCACCACAGCGGTTGGGGCTCTTCCAAGGAGGGAGAAGAACAAATAGTCACCAAAACAGTTTTTAGCACGGCATCTTAGACACGGGGATTCTTGTCTGAGATGCTCTGATATCATTAAGATGAACACGGTGTAAATAACTAGATATGGAACCAGTGATCATGAAGTTCATTGAAATGTCTGGTTAGTAATACCTGGGAAAAAGGTGACACTCTGTCAGTGAATTGTGCCCTAGATCACTTGATTAGCCTAAAGCTGGACAGATTTGCACCTTCCCTTGGCCGCTGGGGTCCACGCCAGTGACCACCACACAGAGCTGCAGTGTATATGTGTAAGTAAAACGTAAGGCTGGGCCAAAATTCTTTGATGGAACACGTTTCCATTATATAATGCCAGTTTCTCCAAATCCGAAGGAACTGATTTGACTTAGGGGACTAAGGGATGTCTCCCTTTAGGACATCCTGCCAGGGGAGGAGATACAGGACACTGCCATGCAAAATGTCCCAGCCAGGACCATCTCCTTACTGGGAGCACCAGGCTGCGGGGAGCAGGGCACGACCAGGTCCCTGCTGTCGTCTTCGCCTGCCTCCGGGATAGCGTCTGGCCGCTGCTGACAAGGGAGTGCTGCGAGTATCTGGGGTGACAGCCACGGCTGGAGAAAAGGGGGGAAAAAATGACCTCCCCCGGCAGCAGCGGTTGCTGCCCTATCTCTCCAGCCCTGCCGCAGGAGCGACAAGCCCTGGAAACGCTCTGAGCGTCGGCTCCTCATACCAGGTAAGCCAAGATCCTCTGGCTTTCATCTGAATAGCGCCGAGCGAGGAGCCTCAGAGCGCAAGCTAATAGACAGCGGTTCTTTTAGCGAAACCTTTCTGTTAATTTAATACAGACTGCTTATGGAATTTCCCGTCTCTGAGAAAATCTCAACTTCTATAGAGAAATAGTGCTCAGTCTTGGGTTTTGGGTTTGGTCTTTTTTTTTTTTTTCTTTTCAGAACTTCAGAAGTTCCCTCAAAAATTCCCTGAAGCCTTAGTAACAAAGATTCTCAGTTGCATGTCAGGATGTAATGTACAATATAAAATTTTCACATTTGATGCTCAGCATAGTCGAATTTGCCACAGTGCTTCACATTCAATATATACCAAGAATTCTAGCAAAATCACATACTGTTCAACTAGAGATTTATCATGGGGTGCTTAACAATGAATTATTTAAAAGTACCTAATGTATCATGGTGTGTATGTGTATATATTTATACATAAAATACCTGTGAGCCATTACAGAATACTAGTTTCTGAGCGTAGGGGTTTCGAGCTTAGATCTAGAGGATGTTTAAAAATAGGTGTCGTCCTGAAAATGCAGTGGAGTTTTAGAAGGAAAAAAAAGCCTTAATAATATTCCCCGTTCAGATATACACACAGTCATTTAAAGGGCTCCTTTTAGGTCAAATTTTAAAAGTACCTAAATTCTGCCATGAAGGTTCGGTTGTTTTTTTTTTTTCAATGTGCATATTGATGTGGCATTTTAGGTCTCGCTGAAAACTTTTAAAGAATTTCACTCGTTTGCAGGCTTGAGAAGATTACTATGTGCCTCCTACTAGCAATCATCCCGCAGTACTTTGGGAAAAGTACTTCACTGAGTGGGTATGCGCTTCCTTTTTGCCGGTGGAAAAACAGACAGAAAAAGATGAAGCGGTCTGCTCCGCCCGGGATAAACAGCCTGGTATTGCCATCTCTTCCAAGCTTTCCCCAAGACTGCCCTCGGGACTGTATTTTCTACTTGCTGGGGCAGGTAGGGGAGCTGCTGGAGCAACCCCGAGTTGGGCTGGAGGTGGCACTTCAGCCCCTAGCTCTGCTGGCTGGAGGTGAGCAGGCTGAGGAGCGTCTCCGGTGGCCCTGGGAATAACCTCATGGGGCCAGACTTTCAGTTCTGCGTTTTTGTCCTCTGACCCAAACTGACTTTGAGATGGCTGGGTTTATGTTCGAGGGTGGATCAGCTGGCACCATCTGACGCACCCCAAGCCTCCCTGGGGACCTGTCTCCTCTGACATCTCATTGAGTCATTCTTGTAAAGACACTTGTGCTTGTTTGCGGAGGAAGGGCACCTATTATATTCCTGTGCATATCCATGTGGTGAGAGCAACACGTTTTCACGCTGCTGGGTGGGATGCAGTTTGACTACTTTTAGTAGAAGAACAGTTTCCCGCTGGCTCCAGGGGGTTTGCTGTTGTCCTTCATTTCAACCCGAAAATTGGAGCTCCTACTTTGAACTTATTCAGGTCTTTGCAAAGAGATGGGTGACCTAGGTCTTCCTTCAGCAGCTGCTGAGGTGGGTCCTCTTTTCTGAGGCATCTTGTGAGGAAGAGCCAGCATCTGATGCCTCCTCCCTGATGACTCTGGTGACAACAACCTGAAGCTTTCAGACAACGAGTAGGAGAAGAAAGAGCCAGATGCCATGTATTGCAAAGGCCGGTGCGACGGGCTCTCTGGGACAGCTGGCCACGAAGTCGAGGTCTAGACCTTGTTTCAGAGGACACTCGACCTCAGGTTTGTGACTGGTCAGACTTGGTACGCCAACTTAAGCTTATGGCACCTGCAGGTTCACATTCACATCGATGTGTTCCAGCTAGCGGCAATTCTGTTCTTCAGCATGTCAGAGCCCCAAGTCTGAAAACCAGAGAGGGAGACAAGCACAGTCTCTAACAAAAAAACCCATCACTTTCCTGTCTAACTGGAGGAGTAGTACTACATTTCTCCTTGAAGATACTCTCTGAGGGTCTGATTTTTCATAAACCTCTAATTCTGTGATTGAATACCATCTTTCTCCCTAACCACCAGGTTGCAGAGCAGCCGGGCAGGGTGAAGGCAGGTTGTCCGCTGCCTTTTTGCCCGCTGTGTAGTGAATACTTCTGTTGCCTCCGGGCAGGAGGCAGGACAGGTTACCCACAGCAGAGAACCTGCCACCGTTGTAAGCCATAAATGTTTTCAAGCTATAATTTAAGTGAAGTCAAGAGGAAAAATAGCCCAGAGACACAGCGCCTGTGGCCAGAAGCTCAGACAGAAGTGGTCTTGTGTCTGTATACAGCTCTGCACTGAGCTACTCCGCGTGCTCCTGCCTTGGTTTCTCCCACATGAAATGGGGGTGAAGGTACTCACCCGTCTTAAGAAAACCCAGCGTGATTAAATGGGGGTTGAAAGAAGGCCCTATGAAAAACTCAGTGTCTCTGGAAATGGTGGTCACGTTCTCCTAAGGCAAGCCCTGGTCTGGGTCTGGTGTGGTCACCAAACTCACAAGGGAAGGCGGGTAGGGTGGTCGCAGCTGAGCAGAAGAAGGGCTGCCAGGGGCGGGAGGACGGCAATATTTAATTGGGTTTATTTGCTAAACCCATCAC
>VYZM01002482.1:369654-396783 GCA_013398915.1 Dromas ardeola | reverse complement strand
ACAAATCGATGGGCCCTGACAATGTCCACCCAAAAGTGTTTTGAGAGCTGTCGGACATCATTGTGAGGCTGCTCTCCATAATATTTGAGAAGTCACGGAGATCGGGGGACATCCCAGAAGATTGGGAGAGGGCTGATGTCACCCCGATCTACAAGAAGGACTTAAAGGAGGATCCAGGAAATTATAGGCCCATCAGTCTTTGTTATGGAATGAATCCTCCTGGGGGCTATCACAAGTTAAAGGAAGCACGTGACTGGGAAAAGCCAGCACGCATTCACCAAGGGCTATTCATGCTTGACAAAATTTATCACCTTCTATGAGAAAGTAACCTGCTCAGTTGATGGGGGGTGAGTGGTCGGCATTTTTCTACAACATACTGCCCTGGAGCTATGCGTTACAGATCAGGTTCTAGTCTACCTTGACTGCTTTAATTGGCTTTCAAGGCAATGCAGAACAGAATGTGATTTCATTATAAGATAGAAGTATTGTACTAGCTTAATAACTTGTAATGAAAGGAATCATTTATAATTTTCATTTTTTAGAGAGTATATATACTTGAGGTGTGCACTCAGGCATTCTCTTCCCAAATTTGGGACAATTTTTTTAGGTGGTAACAACTTCAGTTTTCCAAATATCCTTTTTATAGTGATCTAACTGCTGGGTTTTTGAGCTTTACTGACCCTGTGGTCTATCTGCTGCTTTGCATCGTTTTCACCCATACAGACATTAAAAAGTAGCTGTGGAGCCCTATTCTAATCATGTGGGCATAGCTTAATCCTCTGATTGAACCTGAATAAATCTCCTTGGACGCCATGTCAATCTGTTTGGGATTTGCAATCTGGCAAGGCACCCAAATACAAATTAAAGTGATTTTCTACCTGAAAAAAAATCATCTGCCTCTCTCAGTAACATCTACAGCTGTGTTCCAAGGCAAGTAAAGATCACGCAGCTGCGAACATCACTTTGGAGATAGGTGGCATAAATATTTGA
This sequence comes from Dromas ardeola, assembly GCA_013398915.1. Classification (NCBI taxonomy): domain Eukaryota; kingdom Metazoa; phylum Chordata; class Aves; order Charadriiformes; family Dromadidae; genus Dromas; species Dromas ardeola. Next base: position 395,793 of record VYZM01002482.1, on the reverse strand, counting down.
CTTTATGTTATTGATTTCCTAACTACAGGTCCTTGGCTACATTCAAAGGTCTCATTTTTGCTCTTACTGGTAATTCAGAAGGATGGCTTTTGCTTAGTATTATTCCTTTATCTTTTCTTTTTTTTTTTTTCTTTTTTTTTCTTGCTATACCAATTATTTTTATTCTGTGTTCTGTCATTCCAAGTATGTATCCTGACCCCTGAAATTGTTGGGATTTTGAAGTATTTACTATATTTGGATCTTACAGACTCCCACAGATCTTTCATCTCTCTGTATTTTAACCCTCTCTGTCCCCAAATTACTATGTAACTGTTTTCAAAGGTGTTTATTTGCCTTTCTTCAAAATATGTGAGGCACTTGTATGGAGGAACAATGACTATATCTCCTCTCCCACCAAATTTTAATTAGTAAATCTGTACTCCAATTTATAAGCAGATATGTTTCACCTCTTAAATAGGATTATCCAAGTTATTTTTGACGGTTCACAGTTCAATACTTAGTTTTACTATCTTTAGACTTTGACCTCTCTTTCTCCTTATTTCCTTAAAATCTCCAGTCTTTTTGTACTCTATCTTCTGCCTTTCTTTAATAGACAAATTATAAGCCTATGTACAAAAAATGTGTAATCCAATTATATTTACCCCATTTTTAGCACTCATCATGAAATTCTATATACCAGATCACTTTTTTAGCTATTCTATTATATCTGTGCAATAGCCCTATGGAAGACAGTATTTTAAAATAAAGAATACATCCCCATACACACTGTATATAATGAAATTATCAAATATTATTAACAAAGCAACATAATGAATTGACATTTCTGAGGTTAGAAAGGTGGAACACTGTAGAAACTAATACCTATCTAATTGCAAATAGTGAGTTCATTACAACTGTCACATAAAACTTATGGAAAAATAAAAACCTCAACCCTTGGCTTTACTTTTACTTGTGTGTTTGATGGTGCGATGATGGATTTTCTGTTAGAAAAAAATCAGTTGCCAAATTAAATGTTGTCACTGTCAGTTCTTAGAAGTGGATTTCCTTCATTTAGTTCCAGGTGAAGAGAAGCCCTAGCTAGCTTTTGAGCTCATTGAACATATTTAACTTGAACTTTAAACATTGTTTGAGGTAGAATATCTTACCATGGTTGTCTCTGCAATGGATCCAAAGCTGTTTATAAATATGTTGCATGTGACATTAACTGGAGGGCCTGCAAAAGAGAAAAAACACGAGTCCCTGTTCCAGCATCATTGCTTATCGAGTGATTGTAAAATATAAACCATTATGAAACAGTGTTTATTGACTTAGGAGGAAATAATGCTACATTCAGAACTTATTTAATGCAAAGTTAAATTGATTGATTCCTAATAATTTTCCTTTTGATTTTTTTTTTCTCAAAGGTACGCTATTTTACTGGCTACTTCTAACAATAAAAAAAGATTGAGAAAGCTCATTATAAAATTGCACAGATGATTCTATGCAAAAAAAAATCGACATTCCATTTAAAATATATAATAAAAAATATTTTTATTGCTCATTTCAGTGAGCAATGTATGTCACTTCTTACAGCAATTGGGGAAAATGTGACCTTTTTCACTCAAGGCAGCTACTACTTTTAATGTTATCTGTCATCACTGGTAACAGAAATATATTATTGCTGCTCTTATCTCTACTGCTTACAGCAACAAATGTGGATAAGAAAGAATGACTTAGATTCTATTCTCATTTCTCTTAAATCCACAAAATGGTTAAGAATCCATTTAAACTGAATGTTCTGTTACCATGGGTCTTCAGTCGGCTGTTGTTCTGTCTTATCTTGCATTTGTGAAACATCAGTAGTGGCAGAGCAGTCAGTACGATAACAGAACAATGAATCGTCTCTTCAGGGAAAAGGTTTTAAATTATTTCTCTGAAGGTCTCTGTAAAAATGGCATTGTGGTGGAGCATGCTAATTTCTCCATTATTGCTTATCAATTTCAGTCTGTGTACAGGGGAAACAAGCTTTTTCCATCACAAGGTTTTTCTGTCTCCTGATCATTGATACTCTTATATCAATAATCCAGTTCAGAATTGGAGAACCTCGTTTCTTTTTGCAGGTGTAAGCAGTTGATAATAATAAGGGTCTAGATCTGAAATTTGAGGCCTGGTCTTACAAACTCTTCTGTAATATTTCTTTTTTAGGGTCGCTGAAGTAAGGACCTACTCTGCCACTGCTGGTGGTTTACAACTAGCAACATTTAATGTGACCAATGAACTTGATATTAAAAACTTGAAGAATCAGAATGTCCATAAAACATTCTGCCAACAGGAGACAACTTGGAAGATCCAGCTTTCTTTCCTTGAGGAAATAATTGTTTTGAAGTACTGTATGATAATTGCAACAAAACATCACTACATGTGCTTCAGTTATTGTCATACAGAAGATTACACACACGAAGTGGAATTCTCAGGTAAGGAGGTACCACTCTGCAGTAACTTTGACACTATTTTCACTTTGATACTTGGTTAATTATTTAGAACTGTTGAGCATATCCAATATTTCTTAAAATTCAGTATAAGCTTGACATTGACAAGTCCTAAAAAGGATCAAGGGAAAAAGAAAAAGTCGGGGACGCCAACAAAGGCAGTCACTAAAATCCGTCAGGGAGAAAATTGTACTTCCTGGCTATGTTAGATAATATGTTTGCAATGCATTTTTCCTTTCAAACACTTTCATGTTGTAATACTTGTCATCATTTCAAATTTGGTACGATACTATCTTGTTTAAAATTGTACTATGCTTTAAAGTGTAAGTTTGCTGTATCAACAAACATAGTTGCTTTTATAAAGAAAAAGCCCTAAATCACTATAAGGCGGATGCTTCATTTCAAAAATGTCATTACAAAAATAGTCAACAGCTAGTTAAAGAGACCATAAAAGAAGAAGCTAAAAGCAGCTTGTGTATGGTTTGGATATTACTTAAAGATACTGTGCTGAGAGTAAAAATGAACTTCCCAAAACGTGGTCAAAAAGAAACATAAATGAAGGTGTTAAAACTGGAAGTCATATTCAAACACAGAAACTCGGGCAAGTTGAACATAGATTAAAGACGGGGGAAAAATAGAGCTGAAACTCACTAGAGACAGAAAAGCTAACAATGATAACTATCTGCAAGGCATTAAAAATAGAATCCTGCCAAGATCTGGAAGGTGAAGTCAAGAGAAGATGATTAAGATATAAAAGTATCCATGAAAGTGAAGAAGGTCAGAGCAGAAAAACTAAATGAAGTCTTTGTAGCAGCATTTGTCTCCAATTGCTGGCTGTGTCAAACACTGGAGCCGTTCTGACGGAAGATTTGTATGAGGACTGGAGAAGACATTTCAGCCTAAGTGAACAGGAACAAACTGACAGGCTGAGGTGATACCAAGCCAGACGTTATAAAAATCTTTGCAAAATTGTGGAAATGTGAATCACTGTGAGTCAGCCATCACCTGTGTCAGTTATGTTGATCAGTGGAAATGTGTACCATGTCCAAAAAAGTATAACTTGAATTAAGAAAGCAAAATAGACTCCAGGTATGATGGTGGATGACATTGACGATGAACTTTATCCCTGTAAACCTTACCTCCGTACCAGCCAAACTGGTAGAAATGGTGAGAACTAATATGATTAAGAGATACGGATTAATATTATTTTTGATGAAATAACATCTTTCAGATCTACTGAAGCTTTCTGAAAGAGCTGATGAGCATGTGGACAAAGGCAATCTAATTAATGTAAATAAATATTATTTTTAATTTCAATACATAATTAAATTAAAATAGCTTATTTGGACTTTCAAAAACTTTTCAACATGATCTTTTGTTGAAGGGTTTTTAAGGGTATTAGTTTTGATGAAGGGAGATAGAGTCCTCTTATATGTCTTTTGCTTGAAAATTATTTGATGTTAGGAAAAAATAGCCATTTTCGAATTGTGACGTGATCGCTGGTGAGTTCCCCCATGGATCTGCATGGAATCTTTGTAGTTCAATATTAATGACATAGAAAAGAAGATATAGCAATATAATTTTTCTTCTGGTATGATATTTCTTAAGGTGGTTGTATATAAAACTGACAGCAAGGAGGTGCAGGAAAATCACAGAACACTGAGCTGTCAGTCAATAAAATGTTTGATGAAAATCAGTGTCAGTCAAATGCCAAATAATCCTTACTATGCATTCCTACGGATGGGCTCCAAACTAATGTTCTGTTGAACATGCAGGAAAGAGAGGCTAGATTAATTAGGGATTGTTCTCTGGAAGCATACACTGTAATCAAAAAAGATAGGAGAATGCAAAGAAATACATAAAAATTTGGACTACCATGCAAATAGATCATGAACTTCCATCTTGAATACTTTAATATTTCTCTTCTGTCCACCTCAAAGGGACATACTACGGAGAGAAGAGGTTTCAAGAAGTCAAACAAAATCTGCGAAATGCTGCCACACAAAACCAGCTTAAGTAGAACAGGGCTCTTCACATTGGAAAAGGGATACAGTGGGAAGTGATATATAAGTATAAAAATCTGTAAAGATCAAAAAGAATTAATCCTTTTCCTCCATTTCTCAATATGTCACATGGGAAGAAAATAGTCACCAAATTCAAAGCAAAGAAGAAACGATATTTTGCACTGTTCCAAAACATGAAGATTTTATTGCCATAAATTAATGGAAAGGCCAAAAGTATAATTACCTTCCAGAAGCGATCAGAATATTTATCTAAATTACTTTGACGATTAAGTCCTGGCTTAAGAAGTTCCTAAACTAATGATTGCCGAATACTGTTTGGCAACACCAGGGCAAGGAACACTTTACACTTCCCTGTGTAAATCCCCAAATTTCCACCTTAACAGATTGTTAACAGTGGTGTAATTTAAAAATATAACACCTCTTCTGTATCAGGTTAATTCTGAGCATCATGAGACCATGACAATTTTTACACATGGATTACATAATTGTGTCCATATTTGAAAGACAATGAAATATTTCCCATATATTCAGGAACAGATATAGTCTGGGATGTGGAACAGCTGAGTAAGAGAAGCACCTTGCAATAGGTTTGATGTACTGGAAATAAGAATATTTTGCAACTGAAATAAAGATTTTACAAGAGTTCATAACTTTCTGTTGTATTCCATAGCTAAGTAAGTACCAATGGTCTTCTCTATTATTTCTGTTGAACAAGAACAGGTATGCAGAATTCCTTATCCAAAAGCAGAACACTCATACAAAATAAATAATTATGTGTTATTGACCAAGATTAATCATGACTAAAAGATGGTAGTTAAAAATCTTGTCTACATAGGAATTTTGTTGGAAGAACAAATGATTTAAAATGATGGTCTGAGTTTTCTTATTAGTACTCCTTCTCTTTCTTTAAAACTGTTGCCAGATTAGAAACTCAAAAAGGCATTAAGTCCCAGCACTTGTTCTAGGACTAATAGAACTAGCCAGAAAGTGGCAAAGTCACTTAAGGAGATACTTATTCTTAGTGATAGATCTGAATCATTCTGGGCGGATTTGTTCAAACTGCATAGCTGTCTAGAAGATTTAGAATGTGCACTTTTTGAAAAAGAACAATGTCAAATTAGGTTTTGTCTCTTTAAATTTCAATGGTTTCAAAACAAGACTCTTAAGTCTTTTGAATTATACATTCAAGAAGTACTGTATTGAATTTGTAATCTCTAAGCCATCTGGCTGTTCTTCATTGGAACCCCATCAGAAGATTGTGATTGGATGGTGTCCATGACAAACTTCAACATCCAACCCCCAAAGCAACCACTAAGCTGTAAGCTCCTCATTTTTAAACACTTCTTTGTAGGACTTCAGGAGACATAAAGAAAAAAGGAGAAAAACTGCAGTGCTTACACTTTGCCTGAGGTCGTCTTCTGCCCAGCATAGCTTTACCTGAGGTTGAACCTGCAGTTCGCATGCTAAAAAGCGTACTGTGGCAACACCTCAAGGTAACTTTAATAAGGAGAAAAATAATTTAGGAGCTACCATTCATATAAGAAAGTAGTTTTAGAAATACGGTGTTTTGCATTATTTTATAAATATTGTTTGATACATTAACCCTCCAGGAAGCCAGGCGCTGGCATATTCTTCAAAGTAGTTCTGGCAAGGAAAGTCCAAGGGACTTATTCTGTATGGTCATAAGGGATATTGATCACTGTTGTAAATCTTTAGCGATGCGTTTGAGTTTCCAGTGCATGTTTATCATTTTCTGAGAAATAGCAGCACTGCGAACTGATTAAAAGCAAAGCCTTTCCAGCCGCAGTAAATCCTGGGTAATAAGTTTATATATGCAGCACCAACTGTTTATGGCTTACTGATGGGAAGTAATTTGACAAACGACTTATTTGGTCCTTATGAATCAGTCTGGGCAAATTATGGCAAAACCAGCAAATAGAAATGGCCTTAGAGTCATAATCACTTAAGTTTCTGTGACTTGGAGATGTCAAAAAATTATAAAATTTAGTGCTGAATAAGAATTAAGATGGAAAGGCAGTGACAGATGACTTAGAGGAGAAAGGCCTGTCTGCTTGAAGGAAAATTTTTGTAGTAAACATGGAGTAAAACCCGCCTTATCGTGAAATGTTAGAGCTAAGAGAATCTCTTGGACTGAAGAAGATAGGCATAGGAGATAGGAGGAGGCAGCTAAGGCAAAGTAAGAATAATGTCATTTTTAATCACAATAGGTTTACTCTTTCAAAAAAGATATATTCTGGAGACTTTAAAGTCTAATAACTTGATTTAAAGATTCAGAAATAGAGTTAAATATAGTTCCACTATATTACTGGAACTCTTTGCATTCTAAAAAAAGAATAGTCAAATTTACCTAAACTTCACAGACTGTAAAAGTTAAAACGGGTGGTATTTGTCTGTACGATAATTTGTATATTTGTATAATAATACAGTTTGCATAATCCTTCATTAAATACTCTAGCATGCCAGAGTCTGGATAACATGGTCTGTGTTAACACCCTCGTAAGACATAATCATTGCATTTGTAAACTTTGGACTTCCAGTCTTCTTTGAATCTCCTTTTTCTTGTTTGAATCTCCTTTTTCTTGTTTGAATCTCCTTTTTGATAAGTGCATAAAAGAGACAATTCACAGCTTTGAGAACCTGCAGTTTCAGTGGAGAACTGAGAACAGGGAAAGGAACAAGAGGAAAGACGGTCCCTTTTGCCACTTCAAAGCACAATGGGGGTACAGGAATGAGGAATCTAATTTGGTGATAGATTTGGTAATTAAGATAGGCTCTCTTGAGTTTGGCTCTGATGATCAGATCATGAAAACACTCTTCCTTAGAGTTAGGATCAGGCAGGTATGAGGGTTTGGCCTCATTTTCACAGAATTTTCTTTCTGGATTGCTTCAGGCTATAGTGGTCCAAGGTGGGAATTTGAATCCATTTTCAGACAAGAAAAAACCCCACAAACAAAAAACTGTATTAGACAATTCAAATCTAGTGATAAGTTAAACTTTCCAAAGGTCTGCGTTTGGGCAGCTGTGACAGTGACAGGAACAGAGCATATTTCTACTGAAATGGACCAACATAGCAAAAGAAGGCACTTTTTTTTGTTCAGTGAGTGTACTTCTTCATTTTCATATTTGTTCCAGAAACTGCATTTGTGTGAGAAGAAATACTGAAATGCCAAAAGTTTAGGTTTGAAATTACCTTTGAAATTTGGTCTGATCCTTGCATCGTAGCCTGACATCCTCCCCATTAGCTTATCCAGAAAATCAGATGGCGACATTGGCATGCTGCGAGATCTTGCGCTGTCTGTTTCCTTTGTGGCTACCAAGCTAACAGCAAGGAAAAACAAAGACAGAAAAAAACAGAACAAAACATTTTGTTAGAGATTTTCTTAGGTAAACTTTAATTTTACACAGTGAATCACTTAGTTCATTCTTGTTCATTCTTGAACAGGAAAGTAGGAAAGCTAAGATTGCCTTTCAAGCCAGTTTATGTTTCAAACATAGTACTAGCAAAGAAATGGAAACTTTAAGTTCTCTTTATATATGTCATTTTATATGCAAATTATATTTTGCTAAGCTGCATAGTTAGAAGTTGCTGTTACCTCCTGCTCAGGACTTCTGGAGGTTAATAACACTCCCAGTCAACACTAATCAACCCATTATCACAGAGTTAAATAATGCCAGCTACACAAGTAGCTGTGCATGTGGAATGTCATGATTTGGAGTCTGCTCTAAGATTGGTCTGTTTAACTGGGTGTGGTGTAACAGAAGCCTAGATCAGGAAAAAAAGTAGTGAGGCTCTTCCAAAGAATAATACTACTACCACCAGGTTTTGATCAGCCAATGTTTTCTGCTGATATTTAAGCAGAATACAACGTATCAAACAATCTCGTGGTAAGCAGTATTCTTTAACATTGACTTAGAGGTTTGTTTTGTGTTAAAACAAAAGCGACTGCTGTGGTGCTAAAAAAACCCCCACAATTTACTGAAGGAACAGTCTTAGGGCAAAATTTTCATCTCAGAGGCACATGGCAAATGTCATCTCCTATAGCCTCCTCTCCACATATATGCAGAACTCCCACCGACATTCTAAAGTGTGCTCAGCACATGCCAAGAGAGCAGAGTCTTGGTGCTGCGATCATCCACGTGGGCCTGCAGGAAAGGTCTTTATTGTTGTGGAACTCTAACTCGAGCACTGGCCAACACATTGGAAAAACAACGCAGTCAGTAAAAATATATCTCAATAAAATTATGAGTAACATTGTGGTATACACTTGAACTAAAACAATTTGTGACTTTAGGAGTTTCAAAAAAGATAAATAGCTTTTCCCGTTCGTGCTGACTTCTAGTCAAAAGTCTATTGCAGAAGGATGTAAATCTCTTTTATTTACCCACTTCATTGTCTCCTGTTAATGCCAATTCACTCTTTCAGAAGTGCTTAAATAGGCCTTTGTTTAGAAGTAACTGCAGGGAATAATATAAAACCCTTAGGAATTTTCTAACTCATAAAAAACCTTTCCTCATTAACAGTGGATGGAGTTCCAAAATGGAAAAATTCCATACAGGTATGTGTGAATGCAGATGCCATGTTAAGTGCGGACTGGGAATGTCATTTTTTCTCCCAAGACTGTGTTACTCAGGACATGAAAAGTTACAGTTTTATGGCAACTTCCATTTAGAAGGTCTACTAAAAAAATCTGTCTTCAAATTTGAAATTTGGATTTAGTATTTTAAATCAAAAATTATTTAACATTAAGTCTTGAGTGCTACAAACTTGGACACGCACAGAATATGAACATGGAAACTTCTAGAATGTTGCGGTTTACTTATATTTTTATTAAAAGTGGCAATTAAGTCTTTTAATTGTAATATTAACTGAAATCAGAGAGTTAAAATTTAGTCCTGCTTATTTGCTTGTCTAACATCTATTCTATGTGTAAATTGATTTGCATATTTCTAGATTGTTCATACATTTCTAAATTGTTGGATATTTCAATATTGTTCTGAATACTTTGGTATCTCTTTTGGTATTATCTTTCAGGAAAAATGTTTTAGTTTCCTCCAGTAGCTAACCTAGTTCTTTCTTTATTCCCGTAGCTGGCGAAAGTATATCCCTTGCTGAGAAAGTAAGTACTTAACATATTCTTTCTCTGGTTCAGTTAGAAATTATCCTATTGGCCTCTGACATCATTTTCATTATCAATCATTCTGAATGTATCTGATTCATCACATTATTGCAGCTCGTAGTCATTTATATTTCTATAAAACACCATATGTGGTTATAAAGCAAATAAAATATGACAGTCCAATTACAGTTTGCTGGGTTTTATCTATTTGAATGGCAGAAGCATCAAGTTACGGTGTATATACATACATATATAACCCTTAGGTTTTTTTATTATAGTTTTCTATAGTAAATTCTCTTCCAATTTCTATTCTACAGGGTATATAGAATTCCTATACTACACGATATATTTAACCTATATTTTTATTCTGGTTATAAATAAGTTCTCCAGAACACAAATATAGAAAGGCCCATTGTTAGCTTCAATATAATGGCTTTCTCTGGAGAATTTATTTGTCCTCTTTTCACTCCTCTGAAGTTTTCTAAATTTTTCTAAATTTTTCCTTGTTGTACTTGCAGTTATTGCTTTTAAAGGCTGCCTTGGAATAGAGTACTCTGAAATTAAGGTAACTGATGCCAAACAGGAAAAATAGTAATGGCTGTGACTATGGGTTTTCTCAGAGTGGCCTTTACCTTTTTGTATGATAGCATCATTAATAGTTCCTTTCATGAGTCAGTTATAAGTCTCAGAATATCTTGCATAATTTTATTGCCTGCTTCTGAAAACAATACATTCAGCATAATAAATATATTTTGTATAAATAAGTTTTATTTTATAAATCAGCCATAATTTCTAACTAAATGTTTCTTCAAGGAATGTTTTCCCTTTTTCTCAGCTTGGTGTGTCACTGAGTAAAAGCTGGTTGAGCACTGCAGGATTCTGCCCTTTCATATTGCCTTTAATCGAAAACATGTATTTCAAGAATATTGTTGGACAAATAGTAATTTCATCCATCTGAGCAGACTTATGGAATACTCTTTGAGTCAAAAAGGAGCGAGACTTGGTAATATAGTAGAACCTGAGTAAGGCAGTGGATTTTAGCAAGGCCTCTCTGCCAAAGTGCGGGTTTTCTGTTTACAAATTACCATAAAAAATAATTATAAAATAAGCCTCTGGCTGGGTGGTTAGAGAAAGTTACGTTCCTTTCATGAAGTATGAATTCAGCTCCTTTATAGTGAATGCACATAGCTTCGTCCTTGATACAAAACTATTGTGTAAGCCCAGGAGCGGCTTTGTGTACCTCTGGAGGGAATTTACTCTGACCTGCTGCAATTTTTTTAATAAGTTGTGCATGCTTTTTTTAACAGGCAGAATTACAAGAATTTAATATTGGCAAAACTTTTATACTGTGGTGAATTCAGAAGTGAGCTACGATAGACTTGTCGTTAGCATAAAGTTATTATGTGACTTTAAATTACCGAGAAGGAAAGCTGTACGTTATTGTTCACAGGCAGAGGCAATGAAGGCTTCCCATTGCTGAAGTCTTTTATTTATATATAAAAATATATAATAAAAATATATTAAATATGTATTTATTTTAACCTCACAGTCTCCTGGTCTATTAATATTTTAGCAGGAAAAGTTACCAACGAGAATACCAGCCCTGGCAGTGATTCTGTGTTATCTTGTGAGTTATTGGTAAATATTCCTAACAGTTATAAGGATTTAAACTATCTTCAGATTTCAGACTTAGAGCGGTACTTTATTTCACTTTCCTGAATGTGTCCTGAGCATCTTTACAATGTAAATTAAGCCTTTCCAAACTGTTAAGAAGAAAAATTTTAATTAAACTAGCAGAAAAAAAATAAAGAAAAAAATGGAAAATGTCAAACAATGTATTTGAAAAATCATTTGTGACTGGCTGAATTTACACCATCAAAAGTTAGGGTAAGAAATTTTGTTCCAAATAAGCTGTTATATAAAACCAGGCATGAACTTGTCTCTGGTCTATTCTGTCTATTAAATCAGTGTTCATCTAAAATCTGAGGAGAGATGAGCTTTGCATCATGTCTTGAAGACTGTCAAGTTGGAATTCCATTGACTGAGATAGGAAAACATCCTGAATCACAGGTCTGTGACAATGCATGGCCTACCAAAAGTCATAGTTAAGTCAGAAACTCTCAGGTCCAGCTGAGGACACTTACAGTGGGATATAAATGTTAGAGAGTAAGAAGCCGCCTAGCACAGCCAAGACGCGGTTTCTCTATCCTAAATTCTAGATAAAAAGCTACAGCAGGGAGTTGTAATAAGAATGGCATTCAGCACTACTACTGTTGTCTGGAAAGAATATCCAAAATCATTGATGGTTTAAAACTAAGAATTGCAAATAATTGATAGAGGTAATGATGTAAATAACGCTGTGGGCAAGAAAATAACCCATTGCTGAAGTTCAGTCCATTGAAGTAGAACAGTTTAAAACAGACGGAGGAAGGATATTAAGATATATATGAATTGGGAATGTAGGTGAGTTGGAGAAAGCAGTGAGCCTGAGGAAGGGGTCAGAATTCATGGTGAAGAACTCAGCACCGTTGCGGTGAAGTTCTCGCTGCACCACTGTGTTACCCGTTGGTGGGGAAAGAGAAAGAGTGAGCAGGAGCATGAAGGTCACTTGTTATTTTACATGATGTTAAGGAGACCAGTTCTGGGCTATTGCATCAAGTTCCATGTCCAAATTTTAAAAGGACATTAAAGCATTAAGAAAGGTACTGAACACAACCACTAAACCATGATCTGAGAGATGGGGAAATTTTCTTACAGTAAGAGGCTTTAAGAGCTCAATATGTTTAGTTTATTAAAAAGAAGACTGAAAAATAACATGATTGAAGTGTATAAATACCTCAAAGGGGCAGAAAATGCTGGACATTTATCTGAAGAAGAAATGCAGAAGAAAAATCAATGAGACACAAATACAAGTGGGAATTTGTCACACAATGTTAATAATAAAGGTAACAACAGAAGATCAAACTGTAGCAGTCAAGACAGTACAGCTTTCTGGAAGAAAGAGTTTAGCAAAATATAAGGAATTGTGTTTCATATATGGGTAGCTTGGTGGAAAGGAATGGCCTGTGATATATAGAGAAGCAGGCCAAATTCACAGTAGATAGTACAAATCTCCTGCAGAAATCATAGAATCATAGAATTGCCTCAGTTGGAAGGGACCTTTCAGATCATTGAGTCCAACCATCAACCTAACTCTGACAAAAACCATCACTAAACCATATCTCTAAGCGCTATGTCTACCTGGCTTTTAAATCCCTCCAGGGATGGTGACTCCACCACTGCCCTGGGCAGCCTCTTCCAAGGCTTCACAACCCTTTCAGTGTAAAAATTTTTCCTCATATCCATCCTAAACCTCCCCTGGTGCAACTTGAGGCCGTTTCCTCTTGTCCCATGGCCTGTTCCTTGGGAGAAGAGCCCGACCCCCCCTGGCTACCCCCTCCTTTCAGGCAGTTGCAGAGAGCGAGAAGGTCTCCCCTCAGCCTCCTCTTCTCCAGGCGGAACACCCCCAGCTCCCTCAGCTGCTACTCGTAAGACTCATAAGACTAATCTTCCTATTGCCAAAAGACACGTTTCAGACTTGAAGCGGTTAAGGAAGGGAAGCAATGGGGGTAGTTCAAAGTGGAAAAAATTGTTGTCTTCTCAGTGTCCTTCTAACCTGGGGCTGGCTTCCACGCTTGGAGGTGCCTGTACTGGAACCTGTAATCTGCGTTCCAGGTTACAGGTGTAACGTTGGCCCGTTTTGCTCAGTTCCTTTCACAGTGGGATATTTGACTTGCCCAGCAGTTGTATGAGCATCAGCTCCTGGCACAGTACAGAATTAAGCTCCAGAATGGAAACTGCACTTGAGCTGCCCATAAACTACACGCAGTTTAAAAATCAGAGGTTGACCACTTTTCGGAAAAGATGAGCTGGTGTCCTATCTATGGCATACACCTGCAAAGAGGAAAGATTTTTAAGCTAAATGATAACATTGTCATGAAAGCAAATGGATATGAAGAGGCCGGGGTAAATTTAGATCATAAATTAAAAGGCTTTCAACCAGTGAAACACTTCGGTTCAGGAATAGTTTAGCACTTTGAGTAGAGAGGAAAGCTCTGTGTGTTTCAAGTGGGAGCTGGATATTAGGATGCTGTGACATGTCTGACTGTGATTGCAGGTGATGGGACTCAATTCTTTTCTAACCCCTCTACTGAGGATATGTTGCATTGTTATTGATTCTTTCATGTCTTTAAAATAATTACTACTACTGAACCTGAAAAGAATTTCTAGTTAACATAGCTATGCAGCCAGAGCACCAACATCTACGGAATTTAAATGGGAGATCTCAGCTAGCAGATGGCAATTTAGCTAGCAAGAGAAAGCATGGGTCATGAATCTGTGCTCCTGAAATGCCTATTTAAAGTAGGCACATTTGTGAGAGAGAACCTCACTCTCTCTCCTTCCTCCAAAAGAAAATGATTGAGGAAAAGCTCTTCAAAGGGAAGTTCACAATCTCCACAAATGTTTCCTTTGCTAAAACATATAAAGCTACAAAATTCAGGTTGCTTTCCCATGTTCTTTTGAAGAACTACTGTATTCCTACTCATAAGCTGTCTCTTTTCTATCTGCCCCAAACTTCTGCACATTTTTACCAAAGCACAAATAAAGGAAAGGGACTTTACAAATGGAAGTGCTTTACATATGCTTTTTTTTGAAAGGTATATTTTCAAAAGTGATTTCAATCATACTGCCTTTGAGACTTTTGTATCATTTTTGCACTCCAGAAAGTACTGTTTTTCGCTGATTTCTCCTCTCTCTTTTAAACTTTTCATCTTCAAGGTGAGTTCTTAGAAATCACTTTCAGTGCGTTGTTTCAGCCTTAAAAGAAAACCTGTTTATTTGAAAATATTGGAGAAAAGTAATGGAGTACTGCCAACATTTGTGTAAGAAAGGTTGTGGTCCTGCAGAGGAGCTTAATAAGAATAATATAGACAAAAGGTGAGGGAAGAAATTACATCTTACACCATCTGCTGTCTCTTCCCAGTCTGTTGCTGTGGCAGGTGGAGGACAGAGATAAAGGAGGAGTATGGTGTGCTTCAGTGAGACCTTCTCCTGGAGACTTCCCAGAGAGAAGTTTCCAAGTTCGAGCAGTCCCCTAATTTATCCAAGTTGTTCTGAGATTAATCTCCAGAGTCTCACTAGCTTACTTTTGAATACAATTGGTATAAATTACCTTAGAACTAGGTGGTATGTTCCTTTTCTTCCTTCCATAGTTAAACTACCTATGTATTTTATCTTGAAAATCTTATATTAACACCAAGTTACTGTCATATTTGGCTTGCTGATTTTTCTTCTCTGACCATAAATTATTTCTTTCATCTCAGACGCATTCTATTTTAGCCATTTGGAGAGGCAGAGGTTTTATATTTCGTCTTACAAAGCATACTACGGAGCTGTTATATGATGCTTTGCATGCATTATGATGGTCCAATAGCCCTTTCATTTCATTACTTATTCTCTCAGACAGCCAATGTGGCCAAACCCCTGGAGCAATGGGATCTTGTGTTTGTGGTCCATTCTCTCCAGCTGATGTTTGAATGTTTTTAATGCACTTTACATTAAAAAGCTTTGCAGAGAAGCTCAAGGAAATTAATTACACACTCATAAGGAAAGCAAAAACTGCAGTCAGCCAATATGGACTCAGTTGCATCTCACAAACAGCAGTACACTATTAATCTGAATTGGTACTTATTCACTGGGTCACCAATAATGGTTAGGTGAATTAATCTTATAACTGCTTCCCTTGATTCTGTGACTGTAATTAATGGTGATAAAATTCATCAATTTTAAAACAAAAATTATTCAGTGTAACCATGTAATTAACAAAGGCTGCGAAAATGAAATGATCCTCGAATTGACGGTCTCTGATCACCTGAGAGTGCCTTGGTAATTGCATTTAGAAAATTGTGGCAGTAAGATTTTGTGGTTTGAAGACAGTCTTTAAACCCTCTTCTGTGCAATACAGATCCCATCATAAAATGTATTTGGTAGGACTAGTGGCAAAAGAGAACATTATATTTGAAGAGCATAGGATTTTTTTTTTTTTTGGTAAAGGGAGTGTCTCTAATTATCTGATCTATTAATTAAAGTAGATAAAGGACTAACAAGATCAGTTTATAGTATACAGAATTTGCACACATTATTCCAAGAGTGAACATAAACCTGACAAAACTGCCTTTTTGACAGAAGAAAGTTCCAGAAAAAGTAGAGAATAACAGGGTTTTAAGTCTTCTGATTGAGACACTCTGACCTGATCACCATTGTACAGGTCAAAGGGCTTTATATTCTAGACGAGGCTAAATTTGTATATACTTGTTCTTGTTTGTGACTTGGTACATATATACAAGCACAATGCTTTACTACCTCCCCTTTGGAAAAAAAATAATCTCTTAGGGTAAAGAAAGAAAACTAATTTGTCAACATTCTTCATAATCCTATGGGCATGGCTTTCTAGCTTAATTAAGATATGGCTTCAGTAAATTACAGCTTGTCCCTCCAATTTTGCTTTCTTAAGACAAGTTTATTGTTGCGGATTTCAGCCATGCAGCATGTGAACTTTCTTAAGACATTTTATGAATTATGAATCTACTCTGAGTATTTATTCACTTTTTTCCCAGAAGCACCTGCTTCCTTAGTAGTCTTTTGTACCTGTTGTACGCCTTATTTTTATAAATGTCCTAAACTCAGGTTTTAGTTTCTTGCTGTTTCTAAATTTATTCAACCTACATTTTGGGGGAAAAAGCTGATGCAAACAGCTATACGAGGAGCAGAGAACGTTTCAAATATTCAAATTCTGACAAGTCTCTCACTCTTCCAAAGACCTGCTGCCTGAGGTAAGTTTTTGACAACTTTAACTTCGAATTAAAGATAGTAATATCTTCCCAAATTTCAGTTAATTCTCTCTCTCTCTTTTTTTTTTGTCAGACAGATAATACTTGGCTAAATGAACAGAATATCTTTGAAAATAGAAACTGTAAATCACTAATATATAGTGGTCTGAAGTTGCATTACTATCTCACTGCAAAGACTAATTTGCATATTAACTGAATGATGGAGAAAAGTTATTGGAGTAATAGATAGATTGCAAAATGACCAAGTGAAATAATTTCAGAATATTATCTTTTATAACAAACACCAGATATCCTCCTATAAAAGCATGTCAGAGCTGAACAATTATGTTAATTTTTGTGATTAATGAACAATTCCTCTAACCAATTGAATTTGTACAGGAACTGACTGGTGTCTTTCACTGCCATAATGAATAGTAATTCAACTCATGTCAATGAGACAACACTAGACTGAAAGGAGAATTAATTAAAATGGGACTTTAGCCTGGCTAAAAACTGCAAACTGCTTTTCCCGAGGCAAACTCTTCCCAAATCTAGGAGCAAGCTGTGAATACTGAAACCAGAATTCTACAGATTATAGCTGCTTGGTTGATCCTGTATTTTGAATGCATCCCAAAAAGTCCTTTAAATTGTAGAGCTGTGTGTTACTGTGTTTTCTAGTTCTAATTCACTGCCTAGATTTACTGTTGTTGTGGCATTGCCCCATCAGCTTACTTTGGATCCACTAGGTTGCTGTACTCTCACTTAATATAAACAGGAACAGTGTCCACTGAACTGTGCATCTGTAGAAAAAAGATATTTATTGTAGTCATAATTAACAATCATTTAGAATGTTATAAGTCATCTGTTCCTCCTTTGCCTTGTTTTGCTTTAAAAATCCAATTTTATGAGTTGAAAACTATAACTGAAACCAAAAACTGGTCTTCTTTGATATGTTTCTTCTCAAACAATTCTTTTACTATTCATAAAAATCTTCACAGAAAATCATATAATAGAAGAAAGTGGTTGGACTTTATCAAAACTAGATACAAATTTGATTTTTGAATTAAAACCCCAGGGTCTGGGAAGACTGAAGCACAATTCAATTAAACGCTATTCCATTTGCCTTAGGGAAGCTCTGCTTCTACCAATACAACAGCCTTGTCCTGTATCTTCAGTGAGTGTGTCAGATGGCTGGTTAGGAGATGAGATCTTTTCGTCCAAAATAACTTCGATAAGATAGAAGTTCAGTTAGAGAAAAGCTGAATATAGCCTGAAAAGTCGCTCACCTTAAAATAAAGTATTTCAACAAGCAGGACTACAGCCCATAAAAGTCAAAACTCATCAGCAAATAGAACTCAGTGCTACATAAAGTGCTTTCCCAAAACACGTCTCGTGAAATTGTTTATTTTGATTAATCAGCTAATTATAGTGTAGATGCTGTGTTATTACTATTGATTAAGAATTTTTAATTAAGACAAAATATTGCTGGCTGGAAAAATACTTTATAGAAACATATCTGTGTCAATGTTATTTTAACGAAATACTGACAGGCCTGGGTGGAATATTGTCCAGTGTCCTTTCTGTTCTGTCAGCCACAATGACTTTTCTAATGTTGATGGGAACTGAAGGTGGGGTCTTAGGTTCTAATTTTAAAAAAATGATCTGAACATTTCCCCTACAGAACTGACACAGACATTTTGCTGCTTTCTGCACCTTAAACGTCCTTTTATGCATTGAAAAAAAAGTAAAATCTTTTCAGAGCTTTGGAATTTTCTGTGAAGACAGATGATGTTCAACCAGCTGTGTTAATTTACATGAGACACATGGATTAGGTAATTTTTTTCCTTTTTATTAATTCTACACACAGAATCAACACTATAATAATTCAGAATAAGACTTTCTTCAAGGAACAACAGGGTTGAGCTTCAGGGTGATGATGAGAGTGGCAGGATTCATGCCATATAATGACAGAACCCAGTATTCCTAATGCATGCACTGAAGCATATTCCTTACTGAATAAGTCAGAGAAAATAATGTGAAGGTTAAAAAAAAGGGCTGCTAGCCTTTCATGTTTCCACGAAAATTATCCTGGTCCACTACACATGCACACATTCTCTTTCACGCACAGAAAGTGGTGTTTAAACTTGTCCTCAGATCATAGAATCATAGAATCATAGGGTTGGAAGGGACCTCTGGAGATCATCTAGTCCAATCCCCCTGACAGAGCAGGGTCACCTTAGAGCAGGTTTCACAGGAACGTGTCCAGGCAGATTTGGAATGTCTCCAGAGATGGAGACTCCACCACCTCTCTGGGCAGCCTGTGCCAGGGCTCTGCCACCCTCACAGGAAAGAAGTTCCTCCTCATGTTTAGGTGGAACTTCCTACACTCAAGTTTGTGCCCATTACCTCTTGTCCTGTCACTGGGCACCACTGAAAAGAGCCTGGCCCCATCCTCCTGACACCCACCCTTTAAGTATTTGTAAGCATTAATAAGGTCACCCCTCAGCCGTCTCTTTTCCAGACTAAACAGACCCAATTCCCTCAGCCTTTCCTCATAAGAGAGGTGTTCCAGTCCCCTCATCGTCTTGGTAGCCCTATGCTGCACCTTCTCCAGCAGTTCCCTGTCCTTCTTGAGCTGGGGAGCCCAGAACTGGACACAGCACTCCAGGTGTGGCCTCACCAAGGCAGAGGGGGAGGATGACCTCCCTCGACCTGCTGGCCACACTCTTCGTGATGCACCCCAGGATGCCATTGGCCTTCTTGGCCACAAGGGCACATTGCTGGCGCATGGTCATCCTGTTGTCCACCAGGACAGATATGTGCTTTGTCTTTGCTATACTGGTCTTGCTTATGTCACGTATCCAGCACCCTTTTAATTATCCTCTGAGTTTTGTAAGCCTCATATAGAGAAATGGAAATACAATGGGGGAAGGAAAGCTCATGACCAAATGTGTTCTGGTCTTTATTATGTGCAAGATACTTTATCTCCTGAAGGAGTCATCACTGTTTAAAAAGACGAAAAAGCCGTTCTGTTAACCCTTACTTAGAGAATCTGAACAAGTGCATTTGTGCTCACGTTTTGATTACAGATGAAAATTTGAGTACTCTTACACCCAAAGTTCTATGTACGGGAACAACAAAAATAGGTAAAGAGATAAGTTCTTAGAGTTCATTTGCGCAGTGTTAGAATTTTGGGATAAGGTTTGGTGGTAAAATCTTAATGTATATATGGAGAAACTGCTTGAAAATTGCATTTTTAATTCCAGTTCTCTACTGCATTGTAATTTTTGTGTCCATGGATTACTATCTCAAGTGATTGCATTTCATATTCACTTTGTGTAGTAAAAAATTGCAGTATCATGTTGGAAACCATTGAGTATCCAGTCTTCAGTGTGCAAGGACTGAAGGAAAACAGAAGATAGTTTATTTTACTTTAACTCTTGCAAATTAATAGTTAAAGTAAACTCTGATAAATCTTGCAAACTGCTGCTTTTTTTTTCCCCAAAATAAATTAAAATTTACATAAAACATTCTTTCTGATAGAATAAAGCAATGAAAAAGCCCGCTATGGGTTTAAAAAAAAAAGTCTTTTATGGGATGTAGTTCAGCTGTGATGCTGGAATCTGGCCACTTTGATTTTAATTCTAATACTGTTGAGTCAGAGGTAATGGATCTGACCTGGTAGCATCAGGGAAAACATCGCTCAGATGTGGGTACCTTCATGGAGGCGTCATGTAGATGCTTAGGCACAGAATTAACATTTACCTTAGAAGACTGTAATTAGTCTTAATTTAGCTGTGTGAAGGCGGTGCTTTAGTCAGGATTTATTTCCAGATTTTTATTTTTCCCTTCAAGAAATGAAAAGTTTTACCCTACTTTTGCCAGCAGCTTACCAGTTTGTGACATTTATTTTATTTCTCTAGTAGGGCACCCTTAGCCAGCAGATACGTTGCTCACAAAACTGGAAGTTTGGTTGATCCCTGCAGATGAATATGTCTTAGCCTGCATATGCCCAGAGCACGGGCACTCCTGTGCATCACTGCATCTAACAAACGACAGTATGGTTTTTAAAACTCTATGAAATGAAAAGCCTTAGCAGGACAAAAGCTCAGGATCTTTTTAATAATCAAGCCCTACCGTATCCCAGAACCTTATAAACCAACTTTTCACGAAAAAGTCCCTAAGCTCTGCAGTCGCCACTAAAATGTAAAGTAATAATAATTTTTAAAAAAAATTCTGAAAAATCATGCTGGTAAAACTGTATTTACTAGACATTTCTGCTGAGTCGCTAGTTGTGAAATTAAAGTTATTTAAATTTAATTGTTGGTAAAAATTATACGAATTTGTAAACAGCCAATTTTATAGAAAGTCATAATGGAAATAATATATTCTGGTACCTGTATATCCACAGAGATGCTATTTAGGATTACGTTAGACCCATATTTTACCTTTCAAAATTCTGAAAGGGAGAAAAAATTATTTTATAAGAAACTGGAGATAAGTTCTAGACATAGTGGAGTCTTATGCAAACTGTACATATTATGGGAAGCCTTGGGCAATGGTGAGATGGGTACCATATTCCAATATTATTTTTTTTATACCAAAGATATCTTTATATATATTTTATATCAAAGATGGAATGCAACAAAGGGAAAAATGTTAAGACGGTAGATTATGTAGCTAAAACTGCAGCTTGAATTTTAATCAGGAAGAGGAAAAAAACTAGTTTGCTTTTTTAAATGTCATAGCTGTAGTGATTTTGCTTATGATACCCTTCCAGAATTAGTTTTAGCTGTAAGAATCATATACAGGTTAATAGCAATTAACTCACCCTCACAGTTTGAGATCATTTAGTACTCCTGTGTTTGCTTTCTACTCACTTTATTGGTTCACTGAAAGAGTCTCAGGATAATCCGCTGCCTTGTTTTTTCCTATAGCCATGGATTTGTATTAGGCAGCAGCCCCATGACTTGTGCAGCTCCATTATTTCACCAGCCCCATCAGTGACCACATGATTATCTCAGGCCAGAGTCACCGTGAACTTTTCTACATTTTCTGTCATCTCAATCTCTTTCCCTTGGAAACTGCATTTCACTAATGTTTCACATCACCAAACAGAAACTTCAGCAATAACTGTATTGAAGGGGACTGATCTTCCTTAGGGAAGTTCCTACCTGGAAATAGCCCTGACTCTCCCCCTGGCCCTTCTCATTTTGTACATCTGTGGTATGGCTAGAGGAATAACAGGGTGGTACGTGGTACAGGAAAATTATATAGGAAATATTCATTATGTAGAAAGTCCATTGCAATGTGGACCAAGTATTATTACCCTGTTTGCTAGTGAATAATGTTGGAGCAATTCATTAGACAGCTGACTGGAGGACTAATAACAAAATGCATTCCTTTATACTTTTATAACCACATGTTGTCTGTTTTTGTACTTTTTTTCCTTCATTCTTTCTTTTTACTTTTGTTGCTTAGCATATGTATTGACATAGCATCTAAAGACGTCAGTCAGGAAGGATCCTGTTGCTTCAGAGGCCATCAAAAATAATGGATTATAGTCTGTGCTAGAAAAAAGTACAGCCTCAAAGATTCTCAACGTCTCTTCTCTTTCTCTTGACTTTGCTGTGCAGTCTGCTCTGCCTCCTGATGCTCTTCTCATTTTCCTGCTTTGGGCCCTGCATTCTTGTTACACACAGTGTATTTTCCTGCTCTCCAATATGTTCCCTTTCTACTGGTAGCTGATATCTGCAAAAAGGTGTTTTTTCCTCGATCTGTTCACAATGCCTACATATCAGAGAAAGTAAAACTCCTCCTTTTTAGTCCCTACCTCCTTTCACTGATTCTTCCAATAAACATCAGGAAGTAGGAAAAGCAATAAAAAAGAGGAGCTGCAACACCACACAGAAGGGCTCTTCATTGTTCATTACTCGAGAAAAGCTGATTTGCAGGAACCATTCCCTATAGGTATTATTACATAATGCTCAGTAAAGTCATTTGAAGCTTGTATTCTAAATCTGTTAAAATAAGAAGCTCTAATCTTATAAAAATTCTCATTTTCTCTAATTGTCATGATTCCTAGGATAGCTGGACAAGACTAATCTGATAGCGGAGCTATTACATTTTTCATCGTACAGAAGCACAGCACTTATCTCACAATATTACTTGCTTTTGGTTGTTGTTAGGATCAGTTGGCTAGGAATGGATTAGGAGAGGTTGAAAAGTAAGAAAATGTCACTAGCACAGAAAGAATGGAAAGATTCCTGCTTTTAATTGAGATTTCTTTGTTATTTAATTTTCTTACAGCTTATAATGTTATAAACTTAAAAATCTACGCATAATTATCAAAATTATAAAAATGGTAGTTGCAAAAATAACTGGTTTTTATAGAAATAAAGAATGGACAGTTGAAGTTCTGATGAAATTTGCACTCATGACAAAACTCATTTTTGGTTCAAAGGGATTTCAGTGTTTTCACCGGTATAGTTGAAATATGACAGGATTTGAATTATGTATTTTTGGTCACAAAACCCCCCACTTCCTTTTTGTCTGAGTTTTGGAAAGCACGATGCCTGCCTGTGGGTACACCCTGCAAGGGAACCCCAGTGCTCTCCTCCTGACAGTTTATGAGCACCCTGAGCACATTTCCTTCATCCCAGGGGTTTGGCTGGCCGGGCTCCGTGCCGGCGCTGATAACACAGCAGCCCAGCTTTGAAGCAGAGCTGTTTGATAAAGAGCTGTAGAAGCCTCAGCAGGGGTTCACCCCCCTTCTCTCAGGAGCTGGTGTTTTCTTTTTTCTTTTTTACTTTTTTTTTCTCCCTTAGGAGTGCCGGGGAGATGCTCTTGGTCTCTGTGCGAGCTACTGCGCAAGTACACCTTCACCCAGCCTTGGACCTTCCTAATTCTGATCGCAAGCCTGATCTGCGGACCTGACTTTTTGGCTTACCCTTGGTCCTGCCTCATCACTACCAGCTTTGCCTGGCAATCTGAATTCTATGGGCTGGATCTGCTCTGCTCCTCTATAGGTCCTGTGGGAATGTAAACTTTGTTGGTAGGACCCTGCTCCTGCCTGCTTTGTTGTGAGTCTGGACTCCCAACTCACCTTCCATTCCCTTGCTGCTCCCTGAGATGTATCAAATCTTTTTTTGATTGGGACCTGGAATCTGTCAACTGATTTATCCCACAAAAAACGTCTTTCCAAATTGAGTCTGGGCTGCTGAGGAAAGGTACTGTGCCTCAGTGCTCTCATCTTGAATTACTACATTTGTTTTCACATGCTATTTTATTCACATCCTAATTTTAGCAGACACTTTCATTTCTTGAGTAGTATCGTAGATATAATTCTTAACATATTAATAAGCTACTGAAGTCTCATCAAACACCTGAAAAATTTGTATTTTCAAAGATGTTTGTGATGATATGTTGGTTTTATTATTTCTTAGCTGTTGGGTTTTTTCATTAATTATTTGGAGGAACTAATGCTGGCTTAAAGGATATTGACTTCTGCTTCTTAAAGCTGTTCATCTGAAATCAATTTGCAATGCAATGCAAGAATAATTTCAGAATCAGTTAACTGTGAGCTCAGACATACCCCAGAGTTAGGTTGCGTTGAGGTTTATTCCACAAGAATCTGGTCTCTAAGTGCAATTAGCCATCTCTGTGATACTGTTTCCTTTAATATAAGGCCAATGGGACAGTGAATAGAATGAGGAAAGAGGCAATAACCCGATCATAGCATGATTCTTGATTTATGCTAATATGGATATCTAAAGAAATACCATATAGGGAGAATCTGTTTTGCATTTCCACAGTGCCATATACCATTTCATCCTGTGCTTTCCCCACACACAGGTCTACATCTAAAATACTTATACTATACTCTTTAAGGAGAAAGCAGAGTCTCTGGCAAGCCCATGGCAGTCTAGTTTTAATAGAGCTGTGCTGGTGCCCTTGCAAGTCCAAGAGCTGCCATAAAACTGTTTGACCCACAAATATGATCTTCATGTTGACTCTACAAATACGATCTTGCTCTCAGCATGACCTCTTGGAATCCAGGCAAATCCAGAGAAATTTTTGTTAATACTGTTCCTTTAACGAAAAAAGAGGAATACTCAGTCTTAGAGATTATTATAACTTCAAACCATATCTTAGAAGTGTTTATCTTCCTTCTTTGGTAGTGAATTACAGTTATTTTTAGGCTCAATTAAATTATTTTCCCTAGCTTTTACCCTTATTTTTGCATCTTTACGCTCTTCCTAATATCACACCGGGTATTGGCCTGACAGTCATTAATAAATAATATTCTTTTATTTTGGGTCTAATTACAGCATTTCTCTCAGTGCTCAAACATATACCTGAAAATATAATAGAGTGCTATGTGCTTAAATCCTTGTTTTCCACATCAAAAATATACTAATATATTACCAATAAGTATGTTATTAATCTAAGACATAGTAGTACAAACATGCACAATATTATGAAAGACTATTAAGAGTGTTTTATTCTCTCTACAGTGTCTTTCGGAAATCAAATTAATTATTAGATCCTACCAAGACCACTATACATCTTGTTTCAGTCATTGCGATTTGAAGAGCCTTTAGATGTGGGATTAAAAATTATTATTTTTTAAAAAAAGAATCAGTGCAGTTTGCCCTTTTGAAGCATGCCAATCCAGAGACTTGGCTCTTTAAAGTAGCAAGCCTGTAGCTTTATACTGAAAAAAATCCTCTTTGTTTTCATTTGACCTCTACTAAAAAGAAAAGTAAATGTCTGTCTTCACAGGCGCATAACTTAAACAATCACTTTAAGCAGCCTCGGGGCTGTTGGACAGGAATTGAAGGTTCTTCTTGGTAGGTTCCTTCAGTCTTCTCACACAGCCTTGAGTGCTTGGTAACGAAGAGCAGGAAAGTTTTAATGTCACACAATGTAGGAGAAGATATGTTTTTTCCATAGCGTTTGAGCAGGTGAAACACTTAATGTTTGGTTGTTCCTAGAATTTCATAGCACATCCATCTTTTCACTAAGGGTGTTCTATAGGTGCTAAGGCTGGAGTTTGTGTATCCCACAGAGAGTGGAAGCAATGCCCTACAGTCGCCTGTTCCCTTCGCTCTAACGTAGATCATTTCACAAGGCTTAAGTTAGAAAAGAGCTAGAATTAATGGCTCCAGGAAGCTTGGGAATTTTTCAGGTTTAATATTTTGACCTTTATATATATATGTGCATGTGTATATATATGTTTTTATGTATATATTTCACACAGACTTCAAAGCATGGAGAGGACTCCTGTGTGTCTCGAACTGACTCAGGTTTCTCAGGTATTATTGCTCGACTTAAAGTCACCAGCATTCTCTAATATTGAGATTTGTATCAAATATATGCATAGATTCTGAGCATCTTTCTGAAGCCTTTCTCAGACTATGTAGTCCTTGTGCACAGTAACCGTATTCATTGTGATGAAATGACAATGTAAGAGCATGCAATACAGCAGTTATTAGGGCATTGAACAGAATAATTTCAATTTATGCAAAATAAGGAGTCTGTATACATTTTGAAACAATTAAACTTTAGTCCAAAATTATGTGACGCAAAATACATGTATGCTGTTCAAAAGTGACTTTTTCACTCCCCGCCTCCCCCC
>VYZM01002482.1:324043-367414 GCA_013398915.1 Dromas ardeola | reverse complement strand
CTATCGTCCAAGAGCCGGGGTGGATTCGCCGAGCCTTGGGGCTCGGAAAGGACTGGGGAGAGAGAGTTGTGTGTGCGGGGGGATTCTGTTTTTTCTTAGGTGGTATGCTTTTTCCTAGGAAACGGGGCGGGGGTGGGGGGGGCACACACACCTCTGTGTTTCAGGCTCTTCTTTGAAATTACAGTGCTGATGGACACAGGGAAAGCATATCCTGCTCTATTCCACGTTTTAGAAAAGAGAGATGATCTAGTGCCATAAGGCAGACTGATAGGCAAATTGAAAGATTTTGAAATTTTGGCTGGGAAGGAGAGTGGATCCTGGGAGGGAAAAAGGGAAAGAACACTGTAAGAGGGAAATAGGAAAGTTTCCCCCAGGTTGGACGGGGCTTTGAGCAACCTGGTCTAGTGGGAGGTGTCCCTGCCCATGGCAGTGGGATTGGAACTAGATGTCTTTATGGTCCCTTCTAACTCAAACCATTCTATGATTGTATACCTGGAGAGGGACAGAAGAGGAAAATATATCAGAGATTGTAGAGTAGGGATGCTCTCTGTGAGCCTGAAAGCCTTTGAATACCTACATCGTGTCTGGGAGAGCCAATGGAAGAAGAAATGTGGGAGCAGTTCAGGCCCAGATCTCTGAATATGTGAAATGTACCTGGCTGGGCATATCCTTCTCTCAGTGTTTGTCTCAGTACAATCTGCTGCCTTGCATTTTCCTATAGCCACTAATTTGTGTTAGGCAGCAGCCCCACTACTTGTGCAACTCCACTAGTTGCACTGCCCACATGATTATCTCAGGCCAGAGTCTTACTTCAACTCTTAAACGGGTACAGAAGGCTCAGTTGCTGAATAAAGAAGGGAAAATAGAAAAAGGCAGAGGTTTAGCAAGATTAGGCACATGATGCAGAGTAAAAGAAACTGAAATTTGAGGGAAGTATAATAAACTCATTATAGAATAAGAAAGATGGAAAGCCAAAGTGAAATAAAGAACAACTTTTTACACAAAACAGAAAAAAAGAGTGATCATTGAGTAGAGTAGATGCAGGTAAGAAATAAGAAATGGGGATTTTATGCATTCCTTATATCCAAGGTTAAGGTGTATGTTAGAAATAGGGTATTTCATTAGAAATCTTTAGAGGCAATCACATTGTCTTTTTTGTTTCAAAAATTTCCCACTTGTAGCTTTCACCTCAGTTCTTAACTAATGTTTTCCATTGTTGTCATATCCTTGTCTTTTTTTAACCTCTTCTTCAAGGTTGTTCCAGCATGTATCACTAAATAGTAACACCTACCACACATTTTAGATCCAGTTTGGATTCCTTTGTTAATACCTGTCAAGTGTATGGCTGAACAACGTACTAGAATATCACTAAGTTATTTCTTATGTTCCCTGAGCTTTTTTTTCTATTAGTAGTGCTTACATAAATTCAGGGACTCTTTGTATTCAGTACTCTAACTTTCTAGGTCCACTTGGCAAAAAGTTTATCCTTTTGTTCTCGTTCTCCCCGTCGTCCTGTGTGGCAACAATGATCATGAGAACAACCTGTTTAAACCTTTAACTGAAAACATAATAGCAAACAAACTAAAGAATCCCTCTGTTTGCTCAAGGACAGTCTGTCAATGCAGGTGCTCTACAGAATCATTGTAGAGTATTTCCTTTGTATATTCAGAAAAATTGATTCTTATTTTTCCTCTTAAAATAAGTATTTAGTGAGCCTCCTTCTCCAGAAGCTGTTTATCTTTGTGTGTTATGTACTTCAACAGTGAATTGGTCTAACATTTCATTTATTTGCACTGAGGCAAGTACATTTTTCTTATGATGCTATTAGTTAAAACTTCCAGCACGAACTCTCCAGTTCTCCAAGAGGAACAGTTCTATTAATTATAAATATAGGCTATACTTCAGATATGCAGAGTTCAAACTTCTCAAAATCCCTGTGGGAAAAACATACCCCTGCTTGTGCTTTAAGTAGCAACTTTGCTGTTCCATCATTTTGTTCTGCTAAATACGAATGTTGTTTTCAAGCATTTGGAAATTTTCATATGGGTAGTGTTGAATATTAAAATGTTAAAATGTTAACATTTAAAATATTAAAATGTTATCTTCTGAGTGGATTCAAACAACTCACCTTGATTTATGAAAAATTCCAGTTCAACAAAACGCTTGAGCACATAGTGTTGACTTCGGTGAGATTAGAAGCATAGAAGCATACTTAGTTTTTAATCACAAGCTTTGTGTTTTTTTTTTTAAATATTCCCTAATTGTTTTAAGTGTTTCAATTTGCTGTTGTTCTACTTACCGTCTTTTTATTCTTTCCATACCACTACTGGTAGACTTACCTGCTATTATACAAAGCTGAACGCATGGCTGTGTCCAATCTTTACAAGATTTTTTTTCTCCTAATACTTCTGGTAGATACAGTAAATTGAAATGTGAGACTTGTTTGAACAACCACTATAAAAATGAGATCCATAGAGTGTCACCGTGGTATGAATCTGTCTCAAGTACTAATGTTCTTCATTTATATATGCCTCAGACACCTGGATAACAGCATCATAAAATATTGCTTATCGTTCAAAACATGATAGTTGATATGTGTATACCGTATGTTAAAGGCAATCTCTAATTCTCCTCATAACCAGCAGGCTTCTGATTATGCTTCTCTTTCTCAGGTCCAACTGGTATTTAGGTATATTTGAAACTAAACCACTTGAATTTAAGAGCTTGAGAGATGGTCACCAGGACTAGCCTGGGAGTCAAAAATGTTTTAAGGTTGCTGGAAGGACGTGATCCTAATGTGGAGCATAACACTAGATTTTTTTTTTTTGGTCCCAAAAATGGGGATACATGAAAAACTTTCTGTATCTGCACTCAGCAAAAGATAAGCATCACTCAAGTAAGTAGCTCACTTTAATAACACACAATTTATACAACTGAATGCAAGATCACGCAGCTGCTCAACAGTATTCATAGAGAAGCCAACATGCAGATATGGATTGAAGGATTACTGAATGTACTTCTTGGTGTGGCAGAGTCCTTGTGGAATATTAAGGCAAACTAATCACAGTGGTAGTCGTGAGAAGTTGTTACTACCATTTTAATGTGCCCAATCCTGGAACATGTTATGGTTCAATATGTTCAAATAATCATTTTGTAAGAAGGCTGCTGACAAATTTTAAAGGTTTCTGAAAAGAGCTACAAGAACATTACAGTTTGGAATACTTTTCTAACATAAAATTAAAGCAGTTTAGCTTGTAAAAACCAGAAACTTCTAGAGGTGTCTTTAGATACCTTCATAATGGGAAAAAGATTGTGAAGTGAGGGTAATTTTTTAAACAAGTAGAGGTAGTAAATTAGCAAGACTGGAACCTGATAAAAGAGGAATTCAGAATAGAAAAAAAAATCCTACTTTGAAGCAATTAAAAGACTGAAACAATTAAAGAGGCAGCAGAACTGATCACCATTTAAAGTCTTTAAATCTAGGTCAGCTGTATGTTCTGGGTTTGATCCAGAAGCCACTGGGTAAAATTTGATGAGCCTTGAGATTCAGAAGTTCAAATCAACAATGGCTCCAGTGTTAAAACATGTGAATCTATAAACCCCCAATGTTTTGTCATGATATATTCAGCTTTAACAAAGTTAAAGTTATTTACTTTATTAGAAAAGCAATTAATTGACCTTACAAACATTAGATTGGCTTCCAAGCTGACAGAGTTGAAAACCACATATATCATAATAGTAAGGAATAAAGGTATCACATATGTAGTCTTTACCACGCTTGTATTGCCAGTTTGAACATTCCAGCATTTTTAGAGGGTGTTGTGATGGGATATGACATCACTGTAGTTTTAGATCCCAGTTTTACTGAGACATGTTTGATTATGTTAATTAGTCTGGTTTTCTCAGTACACAGGATTCCCCAGGATGTAATTCATTCAAGTGCGAAACCCCAGAGGCTTTGACCTATTATTAAACACAAAACTAGAAAAAGATTTTTTTTTTTTATAAACACAACCCTGAAATAGAAAGGCCAACTTTAAAATATGGGAATAAAGCCATGAAAAAGAAAAATGTAGTTGTTCAGTATAACTCAATAAGCAACAAAAGGCTTAACAATGTATTTCAGTCTGAAAATACAGTGGTAAGTCTGTATACGAGCATTTGCCCATTTTCTCAATAAGAAATATAGATGCTCACCACAAGGCTGTGACATAACGTTCTTCAGAATGTATTACCTCAAAAGCAAGTCTTGGGGTAACTCAAATAAATAGACTTTTAAGTCTGGTTTGCTTAACTGTTGGCTGTTGCGTTTCATTTCTGGATGCATACAAAGAAATTGTTTTTACTTCATGGTTAATTAAATTATCAGTCTTTTAACAAAGTGAGATATAGCCAACAGATTGCGTGCATTTTTCTATAGTTTTTCTTCTCAAGCACCTTCTGTTTTTACCTTTAATTCTCTGAATTCAGGTGAAGTTTGCCAGTTCCAGTGGCAACTGATATTCTTCTGTCCATCACATTCTTTAGATCTGTGCTAAACCATATGAGAAGTTCATCTCTGGGGTGGCGGGTTATAGTAGTAGCAGAAATTAAAATGCAGATAGACGGTCTGTCTTTTACTCTCAGTGCTAGAGCTCATCCAATGTTAATAAGAGTGGTGTATTTCAGAGTAGTAACATATCATAGGTACATATCAAGTGTATGTACAGCAGAATTTGGAAAATATATTGATACAGGGAGAACAGATTGGAAACTTCAATGAAAAACCCACAGTCTTGTAAATAACAGGTATATACATAAAAAATACCACCCTGAAATTGTCTAATATAGAAATATAAAATTTTTATTAAATATTAGTCATTATATTTAGAAAAGATGTATGTATTCACTTTATATGAAGACAACTATGCGAGGATATAAATACAGGCCAAACTTGTACTCCATAAGCAGTCGTCACTGAGAAGAAGTGCTGAGGTGTAGCTGATATGTTTATATTCACTGTAGTGTCTTGACTGCCTTGGAGCAAAATCTGGTCTCTTCTTGATGTGCTTATAAACAGAATTTCTGTTAGATAATGAGAGTCAATGGGAAGTTAGTATTTTCTCTATATTTTACAAAAAAAGAACAGAATAAACAGTGGTCTAAAAAAGGGGCAGAAATGCCTGTGAACTGTTGTGCACAGAGTCCAATCAAAAGCAGAAAGATTTTCAAACTAATTTCATTTTTTTGTTATTAACTCCATTTGTTAATCAAGGCTTCAATCTGTAAAACACTGTTCAGCTCAAAGCAGGTGAGATGTTCTGCTGGAGTCAGCGGCCCTCAATGTTTTGCTGGCTCAAGTGTCAAGGGAGACAGCTCCTGCTAGTTAGTGAGTGTTCCTCCTTTTTTTTTTTTAAATTTATTTATTTAATTAGTCCTTGTAATCATAGCAGAACAATGCTTGAATATCCAGAGCAGCCTGCCATTTTCTCAGTGTGAAAATTTAAGTTTCTTCCATTTTTTTGAGTGTTATTTTTTTTCTTCTTTGCCCATACGATAGTTTTTCATACAAATAGTTAACTTTGAGAAGAAAATTGTACCAGCATAAATTAACTCCCATGGATTTCGATGTGAGAAATATGTGTAAAACATAGTTTGGATTGAGACCATTTTAATATTACAGGTGAAAATGTGTGGGTTTTTCAGTGAGTAGAATAATTTTGAGGACACCTCAGTGTTTTATATTTTAGGCTGTATTGATGTTTGTGCTTAGAGGCAGGGGTTTAGATAGGACATTTTCAAAATCTGCTGGTGTTCAACTACCTTTGTTTCTATTGGAGTATTTTAAATTAAAATTTAAAAAAACCCACTTCAAATAAATTTCTCAGTGCCCAGGAACAGATGCGGCAAAGTATGGTGTATGTGAAATGGAAGGAATCAAACCTGGGAGCCCAGATTTTCTCATTTTCTCGTCCTGCCATACTTCACGCTCGTTTTCTCATTTGTTTTCGAGAATACACAGATTTTGCAGCAGGCTCTGAACACAGGTATCAATTAAGGGAGAGAGTGAATCCGAAAGACGTAGACCAAAGCGGACAATCTCCCACTAACTGCTCTCTCTCTCTAGCTGTGGTCGGTGCTCAGCTCCAACATTGGTACTGCCTGTGCACGCTACATCTAGCCCAAGAACAGCGAAAAGATGTAAATTTCATACGAAGATTAAGAGCAATGTAAACTGTCAGTGACTCTTTAAATCCTGTATTACTTAGATAACTTGCAGGGGATCTTTTATAACGATCTGGGAAGTGATTCCAAAATGTACACCATGGGGTAGCTTAGGTTGGCAGCTGGCTATTACTTCATAAACACTGCTATTCCAAACTGGTTTTCAGAGCTGTGACGGAAAACCAAACTAATTTTGACAACTTTTTGCTCAGTAACTCTTCTTAAACACGTTCTGACACTATTGACCTATTTCAGCTAATTAATTTGCTGGGAAATGTCTTATTTTTGTGATAATTAATTATACACCAGTGTTTTTATACATACTACTTTTTCAATGGAATGAGTGCTTGATGACAAATTTTGGCTCATTTATAAGGGCTTGTACAACTGGATCATTTGCATTGAGGTGTAATTATCCATCTCTGACCTTCCCTCTTCAGCAACCTGCTTGAGAATCCTGCACTTGGAAGCTCTTTCAAGAAATGTAGCAAATGAATGTTATCCCTGAAACTAAATAGAACAAAGTGAAACCACCCCTTATTATTCTCTACAGCAATCTCTATTAGATATTTCCATTTGGGCAGAATATGAGTTATAATAATTTGAAAAAATGGACACAGTATGGAAAATGATAATTTATGAGCAAAATATATTGCTATAATACACCCTAATGTACATTCCTTTTACAGCAGGTGACTTAATACCTAATGATTTCAGAAAAGATGTTCATGTGAGCAATCCTGCTGGGGTACATTGTGAACTATATCTTCATTAAAAGCGCTGATACGTTTTCACAAAGGAACTTTGGAGTACCAGCGAGAACTTCCTCAAGGGAAGGTGAATGCATCTCCCTCAGACTTGCTGCAGAATGAGTTTAGAGAAAAGAATCTGAAGGCTTAAGACCCAGTTACAGCTTGAATATTGTTCCTCAACCCTTTGTAAACCCAGCCCTTAACCTCATAATTCATTAGATCCTGATAAACCATAAAATACCTCACAGCTCACAACATTTTGAATATATTCATGTTCTAAGTCAAGACAAGGACTTTCAGTTTACTGACCCTTGTTAATGTCTTCCTTTTTCTTTTTTGTTGAAGTCAACTGGACTTTAAAATTCTAGTTTCTATAAAAAGGCGAAAGTTGTTGTTGATTTGAATCCATGGCTGTCAGGGAGAAGGATTTAAAGCATCAAAGTCAATTGTGCATGATATTTCAAAATTACATATGTAACAGTAAGCAACTTCACATAAATCATTTTAATCATTGGCGCCAGGTCTTGAAGATAAGGGATTGAAACAGTTTTAGCAAAAGATTGAAAATTTTCCATTACAAAGTAAATGTTCTACAGTTAGCAACTTTCCTTTTAGCAGTGATTTTAGTATTGTCTTACAGTGGCATAGTTTACTGGTGGAATTTATTATCATTATATACTACTATTATTCATTAATTTTACAATTAATTGCTAAATCTGATCCATGCATTAAAAGCTGGAAAAATAACACATGTCAAAGATTAGTCATGGTTATGGTTATTCTATCTTATTTTTGCTTACTTTGTGTTTAACCTAGCTTCCACTTCACTGTTTTCAACACAGAGTGTTCAGTAGGCTTGACCATGAATGGGAAACCACTGTCTGGGACAGAGAGGAGACTGCCCTATGAAATCTGCTGCCAAAACGGTCTGAGCAGCAACGTATTGAAAGAAGTGTTAGAAATTATTTATGATACTACCTGACTCAGTGTAGTAATCTACAAAGACACCCAAGCCAACTTGAAGCAATTTGGTAATGCCAATAACCATGCTATGGCTGTGCTCTGCCTTGGCCTCGTTACTCGTGTTGGGAAGGTGGTGGGACGGGAACAGGAGATAGATAGATATATAGATAGATAGATATAGATAAAGATATAGATAAAAATAAAAAAATATAAATATAAAGCCTGCATAGCATTAATTCCTCTACTTCATGAGATCCTCTGTTTCTTCGGTGCAACACCGGGTTTAGTCCACAGCTATTTTGGGTAATCGCACCATGAAAAGTCATCCACAGTTTGACAAATGTAAGTTACATTGTAAAAATACCTAACCCTTTTTCTGCTGCTGCTCCTAGAGGGGTAGTATCTCACTGCTTTGATGATTAGAAACTTTTTTCTGATTTTAAACCCTGGTTTATTCCTGGCAAGTTTAAATTCACATAGGTTTCTGTTTGATTGGTTGGTTTTTGTGTTTGTTTGTGGCTTTTTGGACAGAATTATTCTTTTCGTTCCTTTGTTTTTACCTCAGGAAATGCATTTACCAAATGAACCAAGCTCTTGCAGTCTCCTGAGTAGCTTTTCTCACCTTTTTTTCCAGTTTGAATTTCTTTTTCTCAGAACTAAATGATGGGAATAAAATGCAATGTTCTGCCTAAGGTCAGTTCAGGACTTTATAGAGTGGTCCTGGTACTTTCCTAAAAAAAATAACTTTTCCAGAATTCTGGACATATGTAGTATTCATTTGGAACAAAATCAAAGAAAATGAAAAAAAAATTGTTCGTAGGCTTTTGGACCATCTTGTTAGATTTTATTTTAGATGTCTTGCTTATCTTGGTCCTTCATTTACGTTCTCCAGAGCTCATGAAATCTATTGGATTCAATGGCTTTTAAGTTAAAACAATTTATCAGTAATTTAATCACATTCTGGAATGTACTGTAGTGATCGTGTACACTTGTGTCAGGGTCCTGAGTGCACTATTGGCCATTAATGACCCTGACACAGCCTCACCCGGGGCCTCCATCCACACGCAGCATCAGGAGGGATGTAAGATTGTTATAACTTTTTCCATTATTTCCATCTCTTACGTAATAAATTCCTTAAACAGCTTTAAGTGCCGATGCCTTTCTCAGTGAGATCCCAAAAGAACCAGCACCTCCTCAGTGCGAAACAACCCTGCACATGGGCCCGGGAGCCCCGTTTAAGCTGAGGACTGGGCCTTCACTCTCAGCCTGAGCTTCGCTGTAGGTGTGCCAGTCTCCAGTTCTGTCTCTTGCTGCTCCTGGCTGGACCTTTCCTTCAGCCCCCTCGTTGGCCCATCCAGCGAAGAGCTGTGAAGACGATGAGGGGACTGGAGCATCCCTGTGCTGAGGAAAGGCTGGGAGCCCTGGGGCTGTTCAGCTGGAGAAGAGCAGGCTGAGAGGGGACCTTATCAATGCTCAGCAATAGCTAAAGGGCGGGGGGCAAGAGGACGGGCTCAGACACTTCTCAGTGGTCCCTAGCGACAGGACAAGGGGCAATGGGCACAAACTGGAACACATGAAATTCCATCTCAACGTGAGGAAAAACTTCTTTCCTTTGAGTGGAACAGGCTGCCCAGAGAGGTGTTGGAGTCTCCATCTCTGGAGACATTCCAAACCCGCCTGGACGCGTTCCTGTGCAACCTGCTCTAAGGTGACCCTGCTCTGGCAGGGGGCTGGACTAGATGATCTCCAGAGGTCCCTTCCAACCCTGACCACTCTGTGATTCTGTGATCTCCTGCTGCCCCTTGACTCAGCAACACTATAGACAACTCATTGGACCTGTGTCCATGCTTTGATGATTTACAAAAATTATGCTAGTGATGGCAATTCTCAGAGAATATATTTTCCATGGGCCTATTCCTCTCATGTCAGCTTCAATGGTATAGATTCCTGTCTAGTTTTCAAACTAGAAGTATTAAACTACTTGATATGCCCGACTGAAATGAATTCTTTTTTTCAGTACTAATACATTTTTATTTATGCTGAAATATATAGCACAAAAATATGTGATTTATGTACATTATTCTTCTGATTTGAATGCTGATGTGCTGTTCATACAAACACCCTATGTAACCACAATGTATTCCTGATGGATACTACTTTTTTTAAACTTTAATAAAGGTAACATCTCAGTATAAACAAAATTTAAGATATTTGTACAAAACATGTTTAAAATTCATAAACATCCTAATGCAAAAACTTATTTGTCTCTTATAAAAGAAGAGTTTTGAGAAATACTTCTGGTAATAAAATATTGCAAAACCCCCCACTTCTGGGGTGGGGAAAAGGGGAAAAAAGCATCTCCAAGTTAATTCTTCCCAACCGCAGCCCCCACCACTCTGCTCTAATTCACACTCCCAACAGAGGCTAGTGCAACGACAGGCAGAACCAGACATTCAGCAGGTGAACTTAATTATTCAATTAAGCTCTTAACAAGGCAACTAAAGAACCTGGAGTTAGCCACTGCTCCTTTCTTTACATTAGGAAGAACAGCTCAAAAATGTTTTTCTGATGTCCTAACCTGCTGAGGAGGTACAGCTACTCAGAAAGGTAATTAACAGGCAGCTTTATGGTGGCGTTTTTAAGATGATTTTTTTCATGTGTTTTGATTAAATATTTTCTGTCATTGGGCTTCTATTTGTTCTCTGAGAATATGTTTTGGTTTTTATTTGAAGTTGCTTTAGGATGAGGTGGCTTTCTTTGTATGTTTTGTTTTTGTCTTATGAGTACTTCTTGAGTTCAGGGACCTAATATGCGTAGTAATGTTTTCTAATGTAGGAAACTTAGTAAGGTTGACGTCTTGCTGTTTCTCTGTAATATATTTTTCTGGCAAATTCTAGGGATGCCTTGAAATCTTGAATAATCCCATTGTGGTTTTAGATGCCAGGGGACTGGTTCAGCTGTTTTATAGCTGCATCTCTGTATTTCTGGAGTACAAAGAGTTTGGAGAAAGTCTCTGCTTTCCTGTCAGCTTTTCTTTCTATTCCGGTTTTCATTATGGAGCTTATTGTGCAGAGGCAAAGAGGCAGCGCTAAGGGGAGGGGAGGCTGTGCTGACAAGATTTAGCTGACTACTGGCATGAAAAAGGCACAGGTGATTATTGGACTTCCCACACTGCTATTATTTCCCTGCTTGCTTGATTCGTTGTATTAATTCTCAAATCACTCTTCCTCTGAACTTAAGCCTTTACTGTCTTACACCTTACTTCATGTTTGCAGTATCTGTAACTCACATCTGTGAAAAGGATTATGTTTAATTCTCTAACTTTTTTTTTTTAAATAAGCTGGTAGTCTTCGGTTTTTCTCTTATCTAATGCTTTCTACTTTAACGTTTCTAGCTAGTGCTGTTCATCACTAAAATAAAGACGTGATGAGAAGAAATACATATTGAAAAGGGCTTGTGTGTGACTATTAGCTCGTGTTACTATAATGTCTCTGAAGGCCATATTGGTTTTGTCGCTATATTTTGGAATTATTTTAAGGAGCTGTTTGGCATTGCTTCCCTTTCTGTTTTTTACCCTAAATGAAAACTGTTTAGATTATTCCACTTCCAACCAGAGTGTAAACAATATGTAAGTAGCAATAAGCAGAGGTTCAAGAAGGACTGCTCGCTGAACTGGTGTGAACAGAGAGGGAAGTGGTACCAGAGTGTCAGAACTGTCCTGTGACCAGACGTGATGTGGTCTGAAATCCGGCTGCGTAGGCATATGTACATATCTATTTCTGCCTAACAGCAGCTTGATAGTGGAGGAAGATTATTTGAATAATTGACCGCCAGGTTTCTTTAGAAGCTGTGCTACTCTTTCCCATACTCTCCAACTTGTATTTGTGTGTGGCAACTTGCTTTATACTGGGAGGTGTCTAGGAAAGCTTTGTAAGATGTAGTTCTATGCAGTTTCTCTTGATTTGTTGATTTACTTACTGCAGCTATTTGGTAGTTCTTTTAATGAGTTTTTTTCTAGCCTCATTATTCTGGGAGGGAGGAGGAGGTAAGTGCATCATTCAATTATATCTTAAAAGGATATAACTTGAAAACATCACATAAGTCTTGAGAGCTTAAACTTTCTGTTTAAGCTTTGTTAAAGCTGTGTAAGGGACTTTTTGCACAAGGACTCTTTTTAATATTAGAAAACGGGAACAAATGAGACTCACCTGCTTCTTCAGGTGACTTGTTTTGCTCCAATTATAGAACAAGTCTGTCTGCCTTCTGAGGCTCACTCCTCTAGGACTGGCTTATGCAGGCTGTGGGGCAGTTGTTCAACGTATGTGCTTAAAACTTCGAGAATATTAAACACTAGATTACTAAGTAGGTAATGTTTTAAATAGGTTGAGCATGTATTTTAAAACAGTCTTACACAAAAATGTGGTTTTGAAATTCAATTCCGTGCCCAAGTGATCATTTACATGCACTTAGTGAATTCAGTCTTTGTATCTACTGATAACATACTACATAGCTGGATATAATTCAAAATAATAGCTGTCTTCATAGAGTTCTGATGATTTTCATCCTGACCTGGTCTGTGATTCTAATCTCTGTGCAATGCTGTCTCCAATTATCTATATCCAATAAATAATCTT
This sequence comes from Dromas ardeola, assembly GCA_013398915.1. Lineage (NCBI taxonomy): Eukaryota > Metazoa > Chordata > Aves > Charadriiformes > Dromadidae > Dromas > Dromas ardeola. Next base: position 354,861 of record VYZM01002482.1, on the reverse strand, counting down.
CAGCTCAGTCTGATACACATTTCTTTGTCATCCTTTAAGAGGAAGGGCAGGGGAAAACTTGTACTTGCCCATTTAGCACCTTACTGATGTGTCGTGCAATGTAATGGCTACATGTTTCTGTGTCTGGATTTTACTTTTTTAATACCAAATACGTTAGTGTCACAGTGAAGGTGTTTATTCGGTAATGGCTCCCTATCAGATATTGACTACAAAGTAGCTCTTATTAAATATACTTTGCTCCATTCTTTAAGATGTACCTTCATAGGTATTTTTTCTGCTAGGAGTTTTATGGGTTACAGATTAGGTTATTAGTAAGATTAAGTCATTAACAAACAAGATAATTAAACATCTTTTTTCTTTTTTTTTTTTTTGGCTTAAAAAGCAAGCACAGATTTAAAGGATAACTGCTGCTTCTACAGCTTGTATATGCTTGTATAGAAAGTGTTAGAGAAGTGAAACAGTTTTTTTTCTCCAAATGGACTGTAACTAAAAGTTTTTGCCTCAGAGGTACTCATCTCTTTTCCAGACTATCATTCATAGTTATACAAAATAGATAATTTTATTTTTATTTTCAAGACCAAGCTGGATGTGGCTTTGAGCAACCTGGTCTAGTGGGAGGTGTCCCTGCCCAGGGCAGGGGGTGGCACTGGATAATCTTTAAGGTCCCTTCTAACACAAATGGTTCTATGATTCTATGATTCTATTTTTTTAAAAAGTTCCTGTTCAGCTGTTGGTATTTTGTACGTATATGTGCTGATCATGCATGTGATGCATCTCACCTTTAAAGCATCTAGAAACAACTGAATCTCATTAAATTCTCCCTTAGAATTTTTTTAAGTGAATAAAAATTTTGCTTTCATTTTGGCTTATCTTCAGTACACCTCTTCTGATCCACTACTGCAATTATTTTGTTTCTGGATGATCCAATTACAGAAAATCTAAACTCTGTTCTCCCAGATGCTTCAACAGCAGGAGGTCAGAGTCACCCAAGAGCCCACAGGAGGGGGCTGGAGTGACCACCCTGCTCTGGACTGTAGTGCATGTGTAGGTGGAGGAGAGATGGGGCAGACAGCTTGTACTACCTTGCTGTAGATACTGGTTTGTTTCTTTTCTGTTTTATTACCAGTTACCTGGCCTGAATCAGATATGTATATTTGTGGTTTGAACGCCCATGTCTCAATACACACATAGCACATGCTTAAATGTAACATAGCATTGAGTTCTGTCTGAAATATGGTTTTAAAATAATGAAAAGCTCATATTGAACTAATGATTGATCATATTTATAACTTGGTTTCAACTATTTATTTTCTATTGTCTCTGTTATGTGATACCTTTGAGTGAAGACTATTTTAGAATTTGCAAGTCCATTTTTGACAAAATTGCAACGTTAATTCAAAGACTTTTCAGAAGCAGAAAATGACGGTGAACCATAAAAACATGTGAAATATATACTCTACTAAAAGAGAACATATTAAATTTAACATTTTTGGCTGCATCTTCAGTTCAACATAACATGACTTTAATTCAGCTAAAGATATAAAGCTGATGTGTAACTTAAGACTTCATTTCATTTATTAATAAAGTAAGCATATGAACTAACTTGGACAATGAAGTTCAGAAAATAGCAGACACTGCATGGAAAATTACAGAATTGCATTCCATCACTTGTAGCGAACCCATTAAATAGTATAAAATCACAGCAGAATTGAGATATTTACTTCAAAGTTTTATTGAAACAAATGTTTTCTCAAGGTGAAGAACTGCAGTGCCTTCATGGAAGTTTTACATTAATAGATAAAAACTAAGTTGGGGACTTATTGATGTAACCACTTCAAAAGGATAGCTGCTGGGAAATGGAGGCGGACCCTTGCTCCCAGACTCCCACTCACTTAGGTCATGCACGTGTTTCTGTACTCAGAAAATATCTGCTTTGCTATTGAGTGGATCCTCGCAAAGCACAGGCCTGTGAGAGATGCTGTGGTACCACCCCGTGGCAGTGAGCCCTGCTCTTTTAGCAGGCTGTTGTAGGCTCCCTGGGAGTGAGAGTTCAGAGGATGTTTTTACGTGGAATTGTTACAACAGCAAGACTCCATAGTGTCACTTTAATACTTCAGATGGTAAATAAGAAGCTAAACACTTCTTAAAGTTTCTAATTTTTGTAAATTTGTGGATCTCAACTCTGGGACATGAAGATAAGGGGGTCAGTGGAAGTCTGTAGCTTTTGGTGCTCATGTTGGAGTTCTTGTGTATCTTATATGTCCAGCTTCATCTCAGACAAAAATTTAAGTGTGCGTATTTAAACATCTCATTGGTGATGGCATTTACCTAAGACAGTGGAGTCCGTGCATTGCTCACTGGTGTGGTCTGCAGCACCGTTCAGCAGCCTGTGCTGGTTGGTTTATGGTTCACCTGTGTGATGGGATTTGGGAATAACTCATAGCTTTGGGCAACTGGGATGCATTGCTGGGAGTGATAACCCATAGGAGTAGGAAATGGGAAGAGGAAACCAAAGATGAGATTCTGCATTTCTTCTGCAGTTTATCACTCCATATGTTGACCAAACTGTGTCTTGCTTTTTCAGAAGAGATGAGGGGTGGAAGACTTCTCTCTCATACTGATTGTATTGGCTGTGAGGCAGGGAATAAAAGGAATCTATAGTTTATAGAAACTGCAGCAAAAATAGGAGACTGCCAGCAAAATAGTGGTAGAACAGCTATTATACATGTTTCTTTCAGGGACGGAGGGGTGGGACCTTGTTTTGCTGACTTAGGCAGCTTGCTTCACTGAACAATGCCTTGGTGCCGTTTATAAACTAACTGTCATCTCATTTGAAGTATCAAGTTTCTTTGTTCTGAATGATGTTCCTGGTATGTTTTTGCACCCTAGTTTTTTTTTTTCTGAGGAGAGGCAGAACATGAAGCAAGTCTCTTTCATCACAGGTATGATATAGACATAAAGGTTCAGATTCAACTGAAATCCTCAAAAGCATGGGGGAATCAGTGTACTGTTAGCATGTCTCTTAATACTGCAGTTTCAGTTTGAATCCTGCACAATTCTAGAGATGCTGAAAGAATTAATGAGATCAATTTATCATCACTGCTTCAATTATATAGAGGTGGTATTTCCATTCTTCATTCTCAGTAAGGGTGCTTCTTGCTGAAAATGTCACCAAAATACATTTCTTTTATTTTTTTTTTTAAAAGCAATGTTCCCGTACATCAGCCCAGGAGATGAGAGAGACAAATGAGAAATATGTCTGTAGTTCTACTGGGTGTAAGATCTAGGAACAGAAGAGACCTTAATGGATCAAGTTCAAAACCATTCATCACTGGTGATAGGGACCTGTGGTCTATATGCAGAAATGTTGTTGAAGTGCAATTCATGTGTTCAGTCTGGAGACGTAAATGTGCAGAACTCAAGTAGTCTCTGGCTGGTGAGTAATGCTATAGTGGATTTCTGTTTCCTTTTCCTTGGAATAAAAGAAGTTGGATGAAAAACTGCAATACAGATGCAAATAGCCTTGCATTACAAATGTAGCGTGTCAGTTCACCAATTAGGATGTCTAGCAATATGAGGTCTATTACCGAGGGAAGAGGAATGCAGTAATGGCAAAAGTAAATTAAGCTGCTGTGCATTTTCTGGGCCTCAGTAGAGTTAGAATACGGTCTTCAGGAATACAGAATGAAACTCATGCTGTCAACAGTTCTGTTCTTTTCTCTGTGGCACTGCTTCATACCACTTTTGGGGAAATAGGATGAAATATGAAATTCAGTAAAGGAGTTGGTTTTTTATTTCTCAGAAGAACCTAAGTGTCTCCAGAGGGTCTGGAGGTAGCAATGCGCTCTGATCTGGAGAACGTCTATAGCTGTTTTCAAAATCTGTTACGTAATATTGCTATTTTATTTTTTCTTTCCAAAACTTAAAGTGAGAGTAAAAATTTTTTCTTTCTTATCTGCTTCTTGGCATAACTGAATGACTGAATACAGATGTGAGACCCATCCAGCTTGTTGAGTACAGCCCCAATGATGGCTGTAAAGGACAAATCACGTCTGTGAGACATTAGTAATATATAGGACTTTCCAGTAGACTTGACCTGCTGGAAATATTACTCATTTTCCGTGAATGTCAAGATACTTCTGCTAGAGGAAGATCCAAAATATTATTTGCTGTATAGAAACCTCTTGGAAAAAATATCTCATTCAACAAAGGCTTTTAACAATGGCTGAACTGTTCAAGCTTTTAAGAATTCCTCGTTAGCAGCTAAAGCAACAAAATGCATTTAGGAAAAAGATAACTGCTACTCTGCTTAGTTTGAACAGCATTCAGCAGCACCAGTGACAGACGAATTTTGATATAGTTCAGGAGCTCTGTTTGCATAAATTAAAAAAAAAAAGCGATACGCTGCACTCATAAAGAAGTGGTAATACAAATCTGAACTAATTCATACTGGATTCTTGAAAGCAGCTCAATTCTTTCCTTCCTCAGGCATTAGCAAATCGTTTACTTGTTTAACAGTCTATTTCAGTATCTCACAAAGATTAGCAGTGACTAGAGTAAACTCTGGTATTACTAAAGCATGTGAATATCATTAAAAAAAAGCTTTAAAAATAAGATTTTTGTCTTTAAAAATAAGATTTTTCTGTTTTCCAAATATCTGAGCAATATCCATTGAAAATCCAGGCTTCAACTATGATTAATTTTCTTTCAGTATTAAAACATCAGGCAAAGTATTTTTTTTATAATGCTGTAGTGGGTGCAGAGAGAGGAGGAAGGCTTGAGAAATGTATTTAGACTTATCCTGGCAGTTATGCTTTTACTGTTATGTTTTATTTAAATGATTGTATTTAAAATTGATGAAAGGTGAGATCAAGCAGCGTGCTTTGAAAAAAAAGTCAATTCAATATAACCAGCATGACCCTTGTTTCACAGTGCTCTTTCTTAAAGGTAGTAGACTTTGGCTTATTATTTCAGGAAAATGTTTTCTGACTATCACGCATGCCTAGACACCTGTGGGAGCCTGCTCTGAATAAGTGAAGGCTGTTAGGTGAAACAAATGTAAAATGGAACAAGTGTTGGGTTACTAGAATTAATAACAAAGCTACTTGCTGGTTTTTGGCAATAGTTAGCCATAATATCTATGTGAAGGATGCACACGTGTCGTTGTTTAACCCCAGCTGGAAATTAAGCACCACCCAGCTGCTCACTCCCCCCCAGAGGGATGGGGAAAAGAATCAGAAGGGTAAAAGTGTAAAGGGGGAAATCAGAAGGGTAAAAGGGGGAAAACTCATGGGTTGAGATAAAGAGAGTTTAATCAGTAAAGCAAAAGCTGTGTACGCAAGGAAAGCAAAGCAAGGAACACATTCCCTGCTCCCCACGGCAGGCGGGTGCTCAGCCGTCCCCAGGGAAGCCGGGCTCCATCACTGTAATGCTGTAACAAATGCCATCACTGTGAACGTCCCTCCTTCCTTCTTCTCCCCCAGCTTTATACCCTGAGCCCCATGGCACGGAGTGTCCCTGTGGTCAGTTGGGGTCAGCTGTCCTGGCCGTGTCCCCTCCCAGCCCCTTGTGCCCCCCAGCCCATCGCTGGTGGGGTGGGGTGAGGAGCAGGAATGGCCTTGACTCTGCTTAGCAATAACGAAAACATCTTTGTGTTATCAACACTGTTTTCAGCACAAATCCAAAACACAGCACCGTACCAACTACTACGGAAAAAATTAATTCTATCCCAGCCAAAACCAGCACAACATGCAAATGACATCCTGAAGCTAAATGCAGCACAAATGTTTTGCAAAGTCAGCAGGTGGGAATTAAACTTCTCCTGGGAACCATGAGACATTTGGAGTTGGGCTTTACAGTGCACAAGATTCTTCCAACAACAAGAAAGGGAAAAATCAATTCTTTGAAACATTTTTCTCTGAAAATAAGTTATTTGAAAGGAACTTAACAGAAGTGAGAGTGCAATAAGGAGGATGCCTCAGTGTCCCCCAGTTCTTTTTTCAGCATAGTGTTAAAAAGGGTTTTTAAGATATAGCTATTGTATGTAGATGTGTGAAACTGTGTGAATGTTGCCTTAACAAAAAAAAAAAGAAACCAAAACAAAACCCACTATTATTTATTGGAAGAAGGCAAATGGGAGGAATTTCAGAATGCTGTGAATAGCATAGTATAAAATATGAGGATACTGGGAGCAACCTCTCCGGGGATGTGGTAGAGTCCCCATCACTGAAGGTTTTCAAGGTGGGATTGGGCAGGTGCTAGATAACCCCATCTAGGCTCCCTTTCCCATGAAAGGATGGACCAGATGATCTATCAAGGTCCCTTCCAACCTGGGCTAGTCCGATGCCTATGAAATAAGTAATCTTTACAAGATTTTTGTTGTACTGGGGCTCATGCTGTCTGTTTTAAAATGTTGATGCTTCTCGTCAGTGACTTCTGAAGGGTCTGTGCTTCTGCTGTGCAGCTGAGGAGTTTTTCCTTGTCTTAAGAGAATAGTTTTAAAATATTAATTTTTTTTTTTTACTGGTAACTTGTCGACCCTAGTTTATGACCAGTAGCGATTGAAATACCTTACCTGAGATCACTTGCTTTCCAGACAGTGAAATAAACTACAATCTGCCCATTGTGTGTTGGCTCTGTTTGTTTATGGAAGAGCTTGCACTGTTTCCCTCAGCTGACCAGCTCTAAGACGTGCCATTCTGCCAGGGCCATGTTGACTAGACCTCCTTGCCAGCTCATAAAAATAACTGAGACCCAAAAAACTTTACTTGAGATGAAGTGATTCCAGATAAAGCCTGAGAATGGTCTTCCAAAGCAGCCTGTGAAATGGAAAAATACTTGACAATGAGGGGACTTATAGAAGTGATAGGTTAGCCTTCAGTGCCAGATGATTTTCTAGACATTTTTGTATCTCTTAATGAGAATTAATTTATGCTGTGTTGTTCCTGCACCAAACCAAGGACACTAAATAGGCATGAAGCAAGCATCCCTGCATTTGCCAAAGTGAACCGACCAGGAAAATAACTTGCTTTTTCTGCTGTTTTTCTCACCAAAGGTGTTACTTTTTCTCCAGTGGAGAACAGAAGCTGAAAAAGTAATGACTATTCTTTTCAGAATAGTATTTGTGTTTTGGGGTGTGCACGCGCGTGTGTGTATAGGTAAATATATATATGTATTTCTGTTAAACATGAAGGTAGTCTGTTGAGGAAACTTATAAGTAGTTCGTGTATATTTCTAATTAAATATTGAGAAGGAAGAGAAATGAATTGGTTTTGCATAAATGTAGACTAGTCCCCTACTTATCTCCACATAGCATCCAGTAGATGAAAAGTCTAATGGAAAAGATAAATAGCAACTGAAAGCTGCTGAAAGTGCTTTATTTATTTAATCTAGAAAAACTGCTCTTTGATGGACTGAATCTTTTCCTTTGACGTTACACAAATGGAATTTGTCACCGGTTCCAAAAATCTACCAGATTCACAAAACTTCCTTGTCCGAAGAGGAAACAATGCTGTAATTTTTGATAGCTTATGAGGTCTTTGAAGAGAATTCCCAGTACAATTACTTTGGGGTTTCAGCTGAGGGGTAGAGGGAGAAAAATGCAAGGAAAAGTCGAAGTGTCTTCACTGTATTTTTTTTTTTTTGAGGAAAATGTAAATGTGTGTTAATGCAGTATTTCACCAAGGCCTTAGAGACAATTCTTCAAAGCCTGTAAAAAATTCATGCGTACTGACTCCTCGTGCGCTCAGGAGCTTGTGCACATTGGAGATTGTAAGCATTTATCTGTTGTTATTGCTAATTCTAACAGAGTTCTGACAGACGGTGTCGCACTTGAGATCACGGACACTGTGTTGCCAAACTGCCAATTGCCAAGTAGTGTGTAATGGGAAAAGCTGCTAATGTGCTACGAATTTGTAAAACCCCTTTAAAAGGGATGTTTAAAAGGGTGTCAGTCATCTGCCTCATGTGTTCAGCAGGATGCTTGGTGGAGGGTGTTGGTTAAACAGCATCAATGCTGCCTGAGTACAAAGAGAAGCTTTGCAGCAGTTCATGCGGATGAAGTCACAGCTTCCCACCCGCAGACAAATGGCTTCAGAACTTGCAAAATGACCCAGACTGGCAGATCTTCACCTGCTGCAGGCGTTACTGCAGTCTCCAGTTCTAAGACTGTAACAGAAGTTGAGAAAATACTCAACCAGATAGTGGAAATCTCTGCTTTCCTGCCTCTGGATTTGGAGAGCTGGACTGCAGACTTACCCAGGCAAAACACAATTCCCAGGGCTGTGAGGTATAATGCAAATAATTCAGAGGGATTCAGCATTATTGGAAGTGGCTCTACTTAAAACAGTTCAATACACAAAGGCAAGCTTTTATTGGGCTGACTGGGAAAAATGGACATTGGCTGACTGCTGTGTCAAGAATTACTTGATAAGTGCATATACACACATATATGTATGCTTTCAGTAGTAGTACAGTAATTGCTTTAAGGAGCAACTATAATATCAATGGGATATAACCGATGTGTGGGGGTGTTTTGTTTTTTTTTTGGAGAAGAAGGGTGGTTTTTTTCTTCAGGAAACTAAATCAAAATACTTTCAATAAGATATTTTTTCTAACATTGGTTTTATTGATTTCACATGACAGATTTCTTTGCTCTTCTTTTGAGGTATATGCTTTAAAGACTCAAGATCATGGATCATTGTGCAGAGATAAATATGTATATAAAACAAATTATGGGAAAACAGCATACATCAGGCTAGAAATACCAAGAAGTTGATTCCCAGTGGTTTATTTCAATAGGGAAAATAATCCCAAATCTAGATACTAAAGCATTATTTGATCATATTTAAAACTTATAGTTGAATCTTAGAATCCCAGAAAGGACCTCTGGAAGTTGTCAGGTCCACCACCCTGCTCAAGCATGGTCATGGCAAGTGGGTTGCCTACAACCATATGCAGATGGCTTTTGAATATCTCTGTCGTGATTTTGGCCAAAGTGGCCAATGGCCGGCGACAGATGCTCCCCCCCAAGCCTTGCGTGCACGGGGAGGAGGGGGAGAGACAGAGATTTATGAGTTTAGAAGAAACTAAACTACTTTAATACAATATTAATAATAAGACAAAAAAGAAAATAATGAAATAGATACAGTATATATAAAACCGTATTAAGCTCCCAGGATGACGTCACCGGCAGGCACTGGGGAAGTCCCAGGCTGGACTCAGCAACAGGTGGAAACCGGGGTCCAGAGTTGGAGCCAGGAACACACCGATCGGGATCAAAGGCAGATGAACAGACAGGGTGGTCCTCGGATGTCAGCCATTGAAGGGAGAGCTGACCCTTTGATCAAGGCACAAACTGTCTTATCACTCTGAACAAACCGCTTCAGACACAACATGCTGTTAATTTCAGAGAGTTAGAAGAGGCCTAGCTAAGAAATAAAGTTACTGAACAGAAGGTTGGTTCTGTTTTACCTCAAACCAGGACAAATCTCCAAGGACGGAGACTCCACCACTTCTCTGGGCAAAAACTGTAGCAAAGAAAGGGCCTGTTGGCTATTCCTTGGCAGAACAGGTGCTGGAAGGTACACAGGAGTGGGGATGACTTCTGTGAGTTGCATAGAAAAGCATTTCATTAAAGCTTCTAGCTGCCCAGTAACAACTTCTGACTTGTACCAATTCAAAGAGGGTTTCTTTGGTTAATTCCTATGCTGTTTCCTGAACCTGGCTCTGCTCTCACTACGTTGCAGAAGTGTCTGGGGTAACACCCCCTTAACAGGATATCTGAGCGATGAAACAACAGAGGGCTAGCTGTGTCTCTCAAGTTGTAAACTGCCTCAATTTACCTTTTAATACACAAAAGACTGAGTTCAACTTCTAAGATACTAATTTTTTTTTAAATTATTACTTGATGTCTTCATGTACTGAATCTTAATGTAATCCACTTACACATGATCAAATAACTGCTGAAAATATCAATTCTTAAGTCCTACTCCTTCCTCTCCTCCAGCAGATACTGAAAAATATAGTGAAAACAGATACATCTAAGAAATAAAGAAAAATTGAACATCAAACAGTACTAAGAACTGAAATATTTACTTAGAAGCCTGTCCAAGGAGAAGAACTGCCTCCAAGAGATAATTCAATTTTTTTTTTTTTGAAGCTAACAAGTGAATATATTCTTTAAATTCATTAAGTTTTCTGTTGCAATGAGCAGCTTCCCAAATGAGCTTCTTCAGCAAAATGTTACTTGGTATCCTTTAAACTTCATTTCATGCACTTAAATTTTTCCTGTTCTTTTTTTTCTTTTTTATTTTTTTTTCTTAAGGGATACCACTGGAAAACTGGCTGGATATAGAGTACCTAAGATGCGTATAAAAATATTCCTTTGTAGTTTTTTTTGTAGAGTTGCATTTCATACTTTGTTGTATTTGCGTTCCAATCTTTCTTGCACATTCAGGAAAGTAACAGACTTGTACACAGCGGCATGAATCTTAAACTTGTGATATGGAGATAATCTGTGTGATAGTAAGCTGTAATGGCTGTTGTAGGTGCAAACAACATTCAATCTTTTTTTGTAACCTTCTCTCTTACAGTGGACTATACAGGATTTTCCCAGGTGTCAATCCAGTCCCAGTATTGTCTCTCCAATACTTGGCCAGACCTTGAAGATCCGAGCATAGTAACTTTAATTTAAATTTAATTTTTAATTACATTTAAATTAGAAAATCCAGTAAAATTAATTTTTTTCACGCAGAAATCTTGAGTTCATGACCATACCTACCTGTTGCAAAAATGTGTGACTCTGGGGTACGAGGTAAAATCCTCAGCAGTGAATGCTCGACACCCTGTGGAGGTGGATAGACTGCTACAGAGGTGTAATAACAATAGTGTTGAGTTCAAGCCCTGAGGACGTGTGCCTGTAGTTCCTCCACAGGCAGCTGACGGTAGAACTGTCTACTTTTGAAGGCAGAACTGTCACTGCAGGGCATGTAGTAAAACAAACTGTGGGACAGCATGTGTATCCTTTTGTGCAACAGCTGCTCTTCTGGCTGAGCTGTATTGCTCTGCAGGACAGCAAGGGGCTGGAGTGATTACAATTATTTACAAGTAATCTTAGTTCTGTGTCAGGCTTTACGGGTTTTTAAGTGTGTGTATGTATCATAACAGCATGCACACCTCAGGTGCAACTTTGGTCTTAATTGTCCACGAATAGCAAATATACATTAGAATACCCATTAGGAGTTTTTCTTCTATTAGTCCTGGTTATTTTTCTTTGTTTTTCCAGTACAAATGTTACTGATAATAAAACATGCGTTAAGAGGCGTCCCTGGGAATGTTGTCTATCTCTGAGCATTCATACAAGATTTTTTTTTTGCTGGAATGCAATGCTAGTGGGTATTGAACTTACCACAGAGAGGTCACAAGAAAATAAATATTCATGTTTAAATGTGTCATAGAAGGTATACGGAATTCTGATAGCTTTATGGTACTGTAAATTAAGACAGTAAATGAAGCCTAAGTTTAGAACTAAGATTATAGGAAAAATACCTTTACGCTTGAGTTCTGACAGATTTGTTACATTTGGTTTCTAAGGTGTGCGTGTGGTGAGGCTTTGGGGTGGGGGTGTGTGTGGAGAATTCTCTATTCTTGACTCCCCGCCCTGCTGGGGAGTTCATTTGTGATACGGATGGCTTTTTCCACGCTTGTAGTTCCATGACTATGGGATTGTCGTTGGAGGCAAACTTTAAACAAAAACTGGGGCAAATATTGTGAATGCTTTAGACCACCAGGAGGTCTGAAATACAGCCACAGTCATTCCTGAACTACTTCTGTTGGTATTCATTAAGTATCTCTATTATCAAGCATTATACCGATCTTGTGAATAATTCAATTAAGAAAAGAATGCGAATTTTCTGTCTTCAGATATTTGCTAATATGATTCAATAATAGTAAGACACATATTAAAAAGCCGCATGGCAGAATATCTGTGGAAGTTCCTGTCTGAGGCAGACGAATAACTTGCTACCTTTTTCTACTAAACAATTAGGGTTTCTATGAGACAATAAAGCTTACTCTACCAGGCACTGCAGGTTCTGGGTATAATTCACTCCATGAACCAGTCGATTAAATGAACCAATGCCTTAAACCAGTGTTAATTATCCCAGATTGTCTTTAGGTTTTGGGCTGTGATTGGCGGTATTACTACCTAAATATGGCCAGCTGTGAGGAGCAGAGAGTTGGACTCAATGATCCTCATGGGTCCCTTCCAACCTGAGATATTCTACGAACTGTAGATGTAACTTTTCCTGATTAGGTAATGAGAAGTCTCAAATTTTGGGGGATTTATAATTCTAGACTTGAATCTGGTCTACTTCTGAACTGTGACATTAAAACTTTCATTTACCAGAGAGGCTCTGTTAAATGAAAATTGAGAGAGCTTTTGATAGTTTTAAGATAGAAATTGAAACTCCCAGCAGTTTCTTGAAGACAAATAATATTCAGAAACTTGCACTTTCAAGTTTTACTAATAAAGCTATTGATGCCTGTCTTTGACACATCTGTTTTGCAAAATCTTCCTTTTAACAAAACGGTTTTCCAAAGAGTCACAGAGCATGCTAGTGTATCTCTGTAGAGTTGTTAAATTTAAAATAATTGGACTTAGCTGGTAGTTAGCCTCAGATGTGAGGATGGAACTCTTGAAAGGCGCAAGAGACAGCTGAAGGTCTCTAGTCCTAGCGGAAGGTCTCTATTAGCTGAATTCTGGAAGAAAGTCCTTTTGGTACAATACCTGGTCTATTTTTTCTTTCTTTCTTTCCCCGAGTGTAAATGGGATGGCTTCTCCTGTGTTTGCAAAATCTTAAGAAAATATTATTATACTTGACTATTCCTATACTGCTTTGTTTTATGCTTTGTTCTTGCCTATTTTCTTTAGTTCTTTAGCGTGTTGGTGTTTTCCCGACAACCTTCTGTCTACCCTACAGCACTTCTAGTAGCAGATCTGTTTTCATAAATCACTTTAAGAGAAGCCAACACTCATAAAGGAAATATATGTTGATTTCTGCACTGTCCTGACATCTAACGGAAAGTTAAAATAAAGGCCACAAGAAAATTCCACTGCAATTCATGCCATGCTTGTTTTGTGCTCTGTGGATGTGCAGTTTTTCCTTTAGTCTGGAATATCATTATGATTTTAATGGGTTTTTTGCTTGTGAAATGAGATGGTAATGAAATGAAACACAACTAGGTTCCAGTCCTGAAATCCGTTCTCACTTCTTCACAGAGGCAAAGCTTTCACTGACGTCAGTGACAGTTTTGCCTGAGTCAGAATTGCGGGATTGGGCTGATAGTGTCTGACTTAATGAATTTCAAAGAGGTTTCATTTCATGACCAGACAAATCATTTTGGAGCGTCTCTCACAGCCAGTGGAAATGCTTCTTGTGATTGTGGTTTTGTTTTCTTTTTGTTTTCATGCTTCTTTAAAGCTTTTTTTCTTTCTTCCCTGGGAGATGATACTCTACAAATGAACAGAGAGTTTTAATTGAAAGGATTGTAATGAGATTACTGTAAGAGCATTTTAAAATCTTGCTGAAAGATGTGTGGATTTTCTTGGGTTGGTTTTTTTTTGGTAGTAGGGCTGAAAAAGGTTTTTCTGCAACATTCTTTCTTTGTAGAAGTTTGTATTGCTGCTTGGCAACTATGAGGCAAGGCTTATTTAGTTAAAAAGAAGAAACCCCTCACATTTGAGTCTTCTTAAGATTGGTTCACAGTCACAGAGATCAAAGAAGGAGAAGACACAGAAGAAAGAGGAGGGAATTTCAGAGTCCATAGCAAACAAAGAAAGAAGTATGTGTGGAGGTGTTTTGTGGTTTTTTTTTTTTTTTTTTTTTTTTTTCCCCTTTTTTTTTTTTTCCCCATTTGCTTTGACAACAGAACTTTCTCCCTGTTCAGCCTCGTATCCTCTAGCCTGCGACTACTGCTGGTTTTGGAAGTAATAAATGCAACCAGCCCTAACCTGAAGTCAGACCTTAGCCTGTGGGAGTTGACGAAGGCATAGTACTTATTTTTAGTAGACCTGCTACGTAGAACTTGATATGATACTTGTTCAGATGGTTTTGGGGATTTTATTTTAGTTGTTTTAAACCCCCAGGCAGTCTTTTTATATGCAGCTCTTTACAAAGCTTTGCAAATGACCTTAACCTAAGGTTGCCTTTTGCTGAAGTCGAGCAACTCAACATAGTTTTCCAGCCACTGGCTGTTTCACAGATTATACTGCCTACTACTCTGCACTCTGTAGCTTGTCGTGATATTTAGGCTTGAATTGGAACGACCAGCACTCCCTTTTGGCCACACATGGAACTGTGTGAACAACACAATGGACATTTACCAAAAACACAATTAGGATACCTGTGACTACATTTACATGTGCATATGAAGGGAAAGATGCAAAACTCCTGGCTGGTACTAATTGAACTGATATTCCAGACTTCTAATTCAGTGCCTTCTCGACGGGTCAGCAGATTTTGTGTTGGTTTAGCTGGAGAAAATATTCCAGTAAACTCATTTTTTCAGGGAATATTTATTTTTCCTGGTTTAAATTGGGCATAATATACTTAAAAGCTCTGCAGTAGTATATCTGTCCTAATGCAAGATTATGGCTGAAGTACCAAAAGTCCACTTTGTACGATGAAAAGATTTGGGAGGTGGGGCAGGGGGGAGCTAGGAATGCACTCTGGAACACATTCATATGATGCAAAAAAAAATAAAAAATCATCCTGTGATGGGCCAGATAGCTTTGTTAGTCACAAAAATAACATGATTCCAGAACATCTGAATGTTTTGTTTAGAGTTGCAAGGGTTCAACAGAATCCGTGCTCAATCTGATGGAATTTAACTACTGCGCGAACTCTGCTCCTTGTTTGAAACCTGACTCCCCTCGGTGGTGGTACCGGTGAAATATCTCATGTCAACAGTGGTTGGGCTTTGCAAGAGTTATGCCCAGCTAGCTGAAATCTTTCACATTGCTGCTTTTAAACTATCCCAGGCTTTTGAGGACCATTAGTGCACAATAACAAATAACTTACCCAATTCAACTATATTAAGAACTTACTGAGCTGTTAAGATTTTATGTACCTGTCCTTTTGGATTACATTTTCATTACTCTGTAAGGGACCTCTACAACTGAGGACCATAGTCAGTATAAAAAGACTTTAATGTTCCTTTTATTCTGAGTACTCTATGTTGGAGTAATTCTTGAATTGCATGTTAATTTGCGAAGACATACGTGGTTTTTGATGGGCTTATTTGTCAATGTTGTGGGCATCCCTACTGCCCGATACACATGACCTGTCCATAACTGAGCTAACAGGCATACTTGAACATTTGTTTATGGTAGTCAAGGGTACAAAATTGATGCCTAAAATCTGGAGGGGAAAAAAAAAATAAAAATATTACAACTGAGGATTTTGATATCTATCTTGGCTATGGGACTTCACACATAAAAGTAGACAGTGTTATTTTTGGAACGAAAACCTGGTTTATATGCCCTAGAAGCAGGTAAAGACAGAGAGAAGGTTTGAATGATCTTAAAATTCCATAAACTTATTGCTGTTCTGAGACAGTAATAATGTCATGTTTGTATCTGACAGATTTAGAACAGTGAGTGCACCTGCAAGTGAAGTGAAATGGAACATAGAATGGTTTGGGTTGGAAGGGACCTTAAAGCCCACCCAGTGCCACCCCCTGCCCTGGGCAGGGACACCTCCCACCAGCCCAGGTTGCTCCAAGCCCCGTCCAACCTGGCCTTGAAACCCCTCCAGGGATGGGGACTTGTAGTGGTTTGGGCATCCACGCTTTTGAGCTTGGTTTGACACTGATATTTAGGATCTTCCAAACTGTTCTTTCTACAAATACATCATAATAGCCTGGATATTTGCTGAAAGTGTCTTTGTCGGATCGTGAAGAGCGAAGTGTCTGCGTAATAGTTCTTGAATACGTTTCTACAGTTTGTTCTTATCCTTGTCACAGCCAGACAAAGGCAGTGACAATGAAGTTTCCTTTTCTTTACAGGCTTAGAAAGGAAGAAGGAAAGTCTCTCCCCTCGTCACCGCACGCATTCCTATTATTCCTACCACATTTGACACAAGGATTTCCATCAGTACAATGGAAAATGAAGTGGAATCTATATGAAAACCTGGAAGGGGGAGTATTTATAAATACTTTCTCTAAAGGTAGCTTTGAAATGGGAGATAGCTGTGTGTACTGCTTTTCTGAAATTACTCCCCCTTCCCAGGCTTTCATATAGATTCCACTCCATTTGCATGCTCATATAAATATGTAAACTGACTATATTGGGTACTTTTGTATGTTATCTTCTTTCCCAAGATAATCCTGGTTAGATGTAGTTCTGTAAGATAGTGCTTTACCAAGACATGAGAATCTTCCAAAAATTAATCTAGACACTACAAAATAACTGTATCATTATTGCTGAATGCAACAGAAATACTTACGCTTGTGGAGAAATATGAATACATGCTTTGGGAAATGGTTATTTTTGTCAGGTAAAGGAGGATCTGTTATTGTGATCAAGCAGTTGGGATGCTGGTGGGCTTGGTGCTCACGCAGAAGGGAGCATGCATGTGTGCATGCACTCACACTCTCTCTTTTTTAAAAAACAAACAAACAAAAAAACCCAACAACAAAGCCCCAAAAAACAGAACAAAACCCCAAACAACTGAATATGTGATATTAATATCTTATTTCAGATGGGATGTTTGTTTATACCACTAACTTGGTATGGAATTCTGCCAGCCCTACAATTAAATGCATGTTGCCAAGACACATCCATTCAGAATAAAACGTCTTTTTTTATCGTCAAAAACTTCTTTTAAAAATATCAGTTTAATAATTCTTGTTTCTTTTTAAGCACATTCATTTTAAACAGATATTTTACTTGGGATTTATTGGATTTGTGAGGTGATGATCTGAGCGCCGTCCCCATGGATGGAGGTCTAGAGGGGGACGGCATTACAGCAGTGCCAGTGAGACGACCCAAAGAGAGCCCAAGCACAAGGTGTTGTGGAAGCAGGCAAGAAAGGAAAGCAGGCAATCATAAAATGATCTTGCAGACAGAAAAGTTTATGGGACATTTAAGCTTTCACGGTGTTCTAATGGAATGAAGAAGGGAACTGTGAAAAGACAATCATATCTATTTTGTTATCTGGGTGTTAGATCTGTTACTTTGAATTATACAATATATTTCCAAACAAATTAATAAGCAATTTCAGGGATACTTGTTCCCAAAAGCAAAGCTTCCTTTGCCAGTGGATGTGCACGGGCAACTTTATTCATGCTGAAACCCTTCATGCTGTCATTGTTTGCAGCAGCGCCCACACAAGGTGAACTCTGGTGGCTACTGTGTTCCATAGGAAGGCTGAGAGCTGTTTTCTTGCCAACTATACAACCTGACCTTTGGACAGGTGTTATTTCTTTTTTCTCCCAAGTCAATGGTATTTATTGCAATAGTAAGTCTTGTACTTCATCAGGAAAATAAAATCCAGAAATACAGTTAACAAACTATTATAGTAAACATTATTTTTTCTTCTATTAAATAGTATTAGAGCAGAACAAATGTTTTTAATTATTGTTGATCGCAACAGAGCTTTCAGGTATACTCTTTAAGAACTGCAAATACTCTAAAAACAACTCACAGATTTTTGTTTCCCACTGTGTTACATGGTTTCAGGGTACCGGCAACTCCTTGTGGTAACAACTTTCTGGCTCGAATACACATTGCCTGTTGTTGATTACTGAGCCCAGAACTATTTATGGAATAAACATTTATACCTTATAGTAAAGAGGGGAAACTATGAATGTATTTGTATTTACTTTTACCCAGATTTGTCAAAATAACCTGAATTGGCTAGCAGCAGCCCCATGAACTTCACTGTGGCACTGGTTATTAAATGCAATTCATATGTCAGTCTGACAATGTCATGTTCTCGCTGTGTTGCCTCTGACCTGATTTCCTACAAGGCTAGGTCAAATCTCTTACCAGGAGAGAGCAGGGAGTTTTATAGCTTGCTCCAGGGCAGATTAAAATTGGAACTGTTTGCCACCAGGTCTTTCATCCAACTAGTTGCTGTAGACCTATATTTATAAAAAGAGAAGTGACTTCCATTCTAAGTGGTGTACAACTAACTATTGAAATACATCCTTCACTATTAATCAAAATCCAGAAGGCTTTTTTTAGGGCTGCTACAAAGGTCTTGTGTAACTCTTTGTAATTCTTCTGTGGTATATAGTCCAACAGAATAAATGAAGTTGACTGTCTGTCTTCATAAAATATCACATAGCTAACTCTTGGCCACGTGCAGAATCTACTAAATCACTTCCATTTTGCACAAGAAAAACAGAAGATTTTTTTTTCTTACTCTGTGGTACTTAGGGAAACCTCACGTAACCTCTAAATGCCACTTTGTGGAGTTCTTCTTGAGATTGATCTTGCTCCTGATGAAGTTTCTGTATGATACAATTTTAAGATGAAGATGTATTGCACCGAGCTATTCCTAGTTTTGAGCTCTGAATATTAACATCACGTAGGCAGTTTTACAGCACTGTAAAAGCTCTCACTTCTCAGCTCTCTGCTGAGAAGTATTCTGCAAGTAATTAGGTTCTTAAACTTATTTTTTGGAAAGATGTGTTTATGCAGAATTTGTGGATTAAGTGTTTTATACATTAGGAAGAACTAAAATATCTGGCCGAGGGTTTTGCTTAGATTTGCTTTACCTGCATTTCAAGTATCATGTAATAAGTTTTTTGAATAGCTGTTGGACTAAGTGAATTTTTTTTGTTGGCCAGCTTTTCATCCTGTATCCTGGCTGTTACATTGTTATATTTGTGGAGTGCAAAAACGATATAAGATGCAGAAAAGAATTGATTGCTTTGTTTTAGTGCACTAGCCACAAAGTAGACTCAACAAGAAATACGAGCATGGGTCAGACGCAGTTATTGTTGCAATGAGTCATGGCTTAATCACATCTTAGTAGCTGATGGTAAATCAGTTGACATTTAGTTCTCTGAAACTTTAAAACTTTATTATGAGAAATAATGCAACAGTAAATTGAAGTTTAAATACGTTTTTATGTTCACACAATCAGTTCTCTCAGTCTTCTGAGTGCTCAGTGAGTAGTGAAGCATTTGAGAAGATATCAGTTGGAAGTGTGAGCTTTTAAAGGCAGATTGCTCATGAGTGGTCTTAGTATTAGACAGGAAAAACAATTTCTGTGTGTAGACTTTATAAGCAGGGAGGAAATAGTCTCCAGGCTAATATTTCTACCATGGGTATTATCTGGAGAATGCGTCTTCTTAAAAATAGCTCAAATTAAAGCTGGAAACAAACAAGGAAACACTATTTTTCCCCCAAATAGTTGAAGAAAAATAACTTAAGCTGCTGTTTAGTGCTGATTACAACTGTAAGAATTTGGGATAAAGTTGAGGGATGAATATTTGGCTTTCTAGGCACCACTGGGAGTTGAAGGCTGGAATGTGTGGGTCAGCAATAAATCAGATACTCTGCCCTACGTACCTGGCTCACAGATGTCTCACTTAAGGAAGGGGAGAGATGATGCTTCTTCTTTTGCCCCATGCAAGATTCTGGCCCTAAACCCTGGGGAACTGGTGAGAAAGCGAAAGAAGATGGAGTTTATGGAAGTATTTTGCCACATTCTTTTCAGGGTGCAGGTAGCCAGTTATAAAACTTCATTGAACCGGATGTATGGAGTTTACTGTAATTCAAACATGATACTCTGCCTGGGTTCTTAGTATACACTTGAAAAGAAAATCTTTCTCTATTTCTCAGATAACTTCAAGTGCTGTAAACACTGGTAAATCATTAAATAAATTTTGTTTTGTTACTAAAAGTCACAAACTGAATTTTACACAACACAGATATATCCAAACTGTGTATAGTTTACAACGAGATATAAAAATCTTAAATTTTTTCAAGCATAGATAAATTCAACACAATCACTTCAGAGCTTTGACATGCAGCATTGTAAAAAATATAGCAGCTTTTTACAACACAGTTGCAGAATCTATCTTGTTTTATTACCACTTCTACTACAATCATTCAGAATTACTTGGGTTTATTCACTGTTCTCCTGAGTGATATCTTAGACATAATTGAAATGAATGCAATAGTCTGCGTTGTTTGTGAAGCCTTTGTTGTGTTTGCAAACGATGATGTTGAAACTGTTTTTATAAGCCTTCTGCTGGCTTTCACCAAATATAATGCGCATAAGTAGAGATCTCATTGTTAAATGCCCTGATACTCTGTTGGGGGTGAGGTCTGGGGGAGGATGTCTGCTTTCAGCATGTTGGGAATGGAACAGGTCAGATCCAGAAAGGATTTAGGGTCTGAAGTTCCTCTTCAGATCAAGCTTGCGTCCTGCAAAATTCACGTAGTTCTGTTGCCATCTGTTTCTATCACTAAAATTCTCCAGTGCTCTTCAAATACACAAAAATGATTGATCTCTGCTGAGATAAGCAGCCCTGATTCTTGGTGTGTGTGGTGGTGTGGGCTTTTCTGCCTGTTTGGGATTTTTTGTTTGTGTTAGTTTGTGGGTTTTCTTGGGTTTTTAATGAGTAGCTTCCTTCACCCAAGCCTTTGTCCCAGTGGTTACAAAAGTCTCTTTGGATACAGAAAACTGCTTTTATTCTGTCTTATTTTTAACTATTTGTTTGCTTCAACCTTCATTTCTTGATGTCAGTTGCTTTATTTTGCGTAAGACTAACAGGAGTGAATCTGACAGGAGTAAGGTTTTCAAATGTATATGAAGAAGCTGGAATTTCTTAATCAATTCTGCCTATTTACATTCTGGTTGGAGACAAATAGATGACAATTAGGAACTGGAAGATTACTATTTGTAGGGATAGAGGAATCTTCTGGCACTCTTCTTCTTCCCAGCCTCCTGTCTTTCTTACTCTTGCATGAAATAAACTTACTCTGAAAATGGTAGATATGTTGCATTTTGGGTGATGAAGGGAAAATACAACTGGAAACTTTTGGTGGACTTGCATGTGCAATGGAAAACAAGCTTCCTCTTCAAAAAGCACCAGAACACAGGAAGGTTAACTATGGTGATGGCCTAAATCTGTGTTTTTCCGGACTAAAGGTGTAGAAAAGTATAAAACAGGGAAATGTACCTTCTACTTGCATAACCTTTCTTTGACAGAACAAATGTCAAGGGAAAAAAGAATAAAGTGATAAGGCTAAACTTCCTTTCGTTAAGCTGTTTCACAGCTTAATAAGATGAATCTCATCTTACTTCTTACTTACATCCTCACACATCTATTTCTGACCGTATTTCTTATCCACCTTCCCAAATTCTAATAATCAGTCTCTTCTCCCTTGTGTTCATGGAAGCATCTGTGTTTTGAACAAACACCAGCATTTTTGCTGCCCTTTACATTGCCTTCCAGTATGAAGCCTGGTCTATTGCTTGTCTATTAGTACTCTCCTGCTACTATCTGTCTATTTGATGGCCATTCAGCCCTGATATGTGGGTTTGCATTTGATTGTATTACTAGGGTTAGTAGGAGTAAAAAGAGATTTATTGATAGTACCCTACACTGAGGAGGGGTTGGGAAAACTTTTTAAAAACCAATCAGTGACTGATTCTTGCACCTCTTGGAAGAAGTTCTCTGCTCTTCCCTGATGACATACGTAAACTCTTATTTTTCTCCTGACTTTCCATTCACATTTGACCTCACTCCCCTTAACCGCCTCTCAACTCCATACCAAGTGTGTTCATCCCTAGCTCCCCCCTTTAAGGCTTTTTGGTTGTCTTTTTTTAATATATTTTTTTTTTCTTCTGTGGTATCAGTCTTTGTACAAGGTATTAGCTTTCCATATATAAGACTATTTCTTTTGTACTCCTGTGTATATACGTATCTTTTGGTAAAGGTCTCTAACCTCAAATCTTTTATTTGATTTCCACCTGTAATTTAACAATCATCATGGGGGGGCAAACACCTGTTGGCAGGCACTTGTGGCACATCGCTGGCTTTGAGTGAAACCCAACATAAAACAGAGTGTGATTTGATTTGAGATTACTCATTACCTCAAATATAATTTCAAGAATTTATATGTTACATAAATTGAAAAGATTAATGGGATTGGTTGTATCGGACAAGGTGAAAGAGTATGTTGCTTCAGGGAAAGCAGAGCTAGACTTCAGTATCTGCAGTTTGGTATATGGGAAGGGTAACAATCGTTATACTAGTAAAGGTGTATTTGTGGGTTTCTTAATTTTTTGTTTTGTGTGTTTTGGTTTTTTTATTGAGTTTACTTAAGTAAAATAAATGTTCTGCCATTCTATGGAAATACAATACATGTGTCATCCTACTGAAAAATGTTTTCAGCTGGCAGTAGTTATTCTACAGTTGTGCTGAAAAATATTGATGCAACTTCATTACACAGCTCCTCTGTCTTGAAAAAATGTCGTTAGCTCCCAGGCTAGAAAAATGCGTTAGATTACAAAGCTGCCAACACAGTCTTTTGAAAAATATACTTCAAAAGTAAAGTTATAAAGGTTAGGTAGGGTTTGTATTTCCAGCATCAATTTACCTAAAGCATTTGCATCTCGTAGAGACTTGCATTATGATCTATTGTGTTAGTTGTCAGAGCCTTTCATGGAAAAGCTGAAACTTAATGTAACGTGTTATTTGTTATGGAATAATGCTGCACTTTGACATGTTGTGTCAAAACCAGAAGAATTCAAAACTAGTGTGAGTTCTGCTAAATATGGCTGTTTATGAATTGAGTAATACACAGACCAAAACGGTGAAACTGGAAAAAGTCAATCTTACACATAGCAGCTAATACTGAGTTTTAGTCTGCTATTTCAGAAGCTAGTAGGAGGAAAGAGAAGCAGACGAAAGACTGATTGGCTTCATTATAATTTGTTATGCTGCAAATATATGCAAATATAATTATTTGGAAAACGTATACCCTAATGTAGTAATTAAAACCACTAAAATTAATGTGACAAACTGATACACCTTTTTCATGTTACATGGTCTGCTCTGATTTTTTGCAAGAAAGATACAGGGAGATCAACATCATGGAACTTAGTGCTAATGAGAAATACGGCGCAACAAAACCAAAATACATTATTTCTGTTCTGATTTGTGGAGTAGGTTTCAGCATGAACAATTTGAGTTTTAAATCTGAATTCTTATTAATCTTTTAAACTTATTTTTGAGGGTTGGTATTTGAAAGAAATTAGAAGGTCTAATTTCCTACCATAAAATCCATAAAAAAGCTGTATTATTTCCAAGAAAAATATTGTCCTTACAATGCAAAACAAAAGTGTATTTAATATCTGATGTAAACTATGTGTGTGCACATTATATATAAAAATAAATATTTATGCAAAAGGAGAAGGAAAGGAATCTGTATGTGTAAATAGAAGGTGAATTTTTGCTCTTGCCAGTAAGCTCTGCTGAAACTTCCTCCCCACTGATACTCTGGGACTTGTGTGTCAGGCTGCTAAACGTTGGGTTTGATGTAGGTTTTTTTTTTTTGTTTCCTTTTACAGTGTCATTTCTCAATCCAGCTGTTCTGTTTTTACTACAGAGTTGAAATGTTAACCTTCATTCACAGGAATCCTAAGAACCAAAGGTTACGTCTAGCTTACCTGAACTCCCAGGATTTTTTTTTCTTATTAAACTTTTAAATACTTCTATGTGCGTATTTGGAAACTTGACCTGGCTTCCTTTTACTCAGGCTCAGAGCCTTATGAACCGAGGGTGAGCTCACAAGGCTAGTGTCGGTGTGCATTAGCTGAGATTTTTCTGAAGGGCTTTGGACTGTTTGACCTTTCAAGATGAATGTTTCCACTCTCCTTTCTCTGTGGAGATTTAATTTATTTTTTCCTTTTGATACCAGACTTGCATAAAACTAGACTTTGCCTAAAACGTTTCTCTTTGATTGTCAGTAACAGGATAAATACTTCATGAGCTTCATTGCCTAGTGCAATCTTACATTCCGCTAAGTAAATGTGTAATTATTCTTAGTTCCTACGGTATTCAAACATGAATTTTAATGCTACTAAATTGAAGTTTGCACATGCAAATATTGTCATAGTGAAATATGAGACTTGTTTTTTCCTCTTTTTGCAAATTACATTACCAGAAGTGCCACACTTTGCTAGTTCACAGTACTGTCTTAGTCATCAATGTTGACAAATTATGTTCTCAAGGGAAAGAGAACTACTTTACATCTCAGGTGGTCTGGCCACAGTCAGCTAGATCTTAAAATTCAAACCTGATTAGCTCTCGCTTTTTTCTTCTTTTAAACAAAAGAAAATCGAGGCACAGTAAACATATTTCAGAAATCAAAATGTAATTTCTATTGAAATAATATGCCTACAAGTTCAATGAAAATCAATTATCTCTAGTTATGGAAAAACTCCTAGTGGAAAAAGAAGAAAACCCACCTAAAAATATCATGTTATAATTACTATATTATTCTAATCGTATGGTAATCTAGTAGCTAAAAATTCTATAAGATGATGTGGGTAAAGTTTCTGAGGGGAAAAATAGTTCACATGCTAACTTACGGACTAAAATATTAAGGTATACTAGGGTCGAAGGTATACTAAGGAGAAAGGGAGATGTAATTGTCCAGTGCTGATGGAACTGTGATAACTTTATGTATATCACATGAGAAGTAAAGAGCTACTAAAGTAAAAACTTCATCATCTTATTCTTCTTAATGTTTTCATAACGTGATACCTTTTTGACAGAGAGAAGCAGCAAAAAAAGTGGTAGTTATGGAGCAAGTAGAGGAAACTTATTTTATCTTACTGTCTGGACAGTGTATGTTAGTCTGTCAGGTTGGGAGTGTGAAAATATAGAGCACGTATGAACTACTGAGTGGTAATTCATCATGTACATAACTTATTCTTTATCGCCTTTTTTCTCAGTTTCCCACTTTCTGGTAAATATGACTAACTTCATTTTAGGGGTGCACTCTGGGTATGCTTATCTCTCTCTCGGCACGTTTGGAAAGAGACAGTCTGAGTCTGTGTGTTCGTGTCTCCCAGTTGGCTGTTGGAAACTTATAAAATCGGCTGTAAGCATACAGTGCATGCAATAGAATCAGCTGTCTAAATAACACATTTTCATTGTAATTCTTAAAATCTTCAGCACAATCTCTGATCTGTAGTTCAGAGGGTAATCCTCCTTAGGTTTTTTGTTTGTTTCCATGGGCACTTTCCAAGTCAGAATCTATTCCAAGAGTTTAACATAGATTCAACTTCCTGTACAATATTGTGCTAGCCTCTGATACAAAATATATTTAGTGGGTGATGCTTGAATATCTGAATAATATTGAAGCTGAGAAAACTCAAAACATGTCCCTGTTCCTCTACAGTGATTTATCTGAGCTGAAACCTGGAAGCGAAGTTGAGTATACCTTAATCTCTTAACGAAAAAGTTTGCAGCCAGCAAGTGGAAGAGGTATTGCTAACCTACCACAGTGAGGACTCTTATTTTCAGACCCTCTAGAAAGTGTATAGATCCCATTACTATAGGGTAGGAGGGAAATTGAGAAAAATTACCATAAGCGTCTTGTTGCAAAATTAATCGCTAATATCTATAAACCTTTAGAGCAGGTCCCTGTTGACAGAAATTTTAAAATGGAATGTAGTGGTTGTGCTTTTTTCACAAATAACATGGGGACCCTCCGGCTTTCAGCGCAATACTCAAAAAGTAAAATTATAACTGCTTATAATTCACAGTAACAAAGAAGCGAGTGGAAGTTTCACCTGTGCTCTGGGCACAAGGACAAGTAGAACTGTGGGTTCATCAAGTTAGTGTAGTGTAACCTACGGAATATGTGGTTTATCGGGGCAGGCTTTAGAAAAATACTCTTGAAATGGAGGTAAATATAGGAGATGTCTAGGGAAAGACAACTTGCGCCTCTACAATAATAATAGGTTTATGCTTATAAAAAAGTTCATGTACTATCATTAATCGAATGTACCTTTGTATTCTGTAATACTTCATGTTTTCTTTGGCGCCTTAGGCTTCTGTAAGATAATTGCACAAATAAGTGGGGAGAATCTTGAAAGCAAATGATGCTACTGCTTTTCTAGTCACAATTTGTCCAAGACATAGCTAGAACAAAATCAGCTCCTTTTCAGCTGTGTTTGTGATGTTGACTCAAATCGTAACAGACATGATATAAGAGTTGGGATTGTCTCCTCTTTCTTCCCCTCTGTAAATTTAGGAAACGTTTTCATATAAATCTTCAAGTAAATTTGCAACTTAGTGGAGTTCTGACACCTTTTTTTTTTTTGTATGATTTTTTTAATTCTTTGAGCTTATTAATACACAAATCAACAACTCTTTTTATTGGTATGGGAATACAAGGAATTTGGGAAAACATCAGTAAAAAAGGTAAATAATTCATCAGGGTCAGTGGCACCCTTTTCCTCTACCTGTAAGAGGCACTATGAGATGGTGAGTCCTAAGATAACATACATAGAGGAAAGGTTTCTATTTGAGTAAGCTGAATCTGTAGGCTACTAGCAAATTTTTTTGAGTGTCTTTCTGTAGATTTCAAAGGCCAGTTCAGGGACTGTGAGGTGAAATCTCACCTTCCTCTGTCCTCTCAAAGGAGCTGCAGGTACAGGTATGCAGGTACATGAATAAGGTAGCTGCATCTTCCACTTTCTGAAAATGACAGGGCTGATGATGGCAAGAAATGGAAAGGAAAGGAGTATGAGTATTTGAGAGATGTTGGTGAGGTGCAGCTGCAGACCTCAGGTCACTATGGAGCTAAGAAACCCAGAAAACACCAGCTAAATGCAGCTGAAAATCTCAGAGGATATGAGAGGGAGAGTGACCTAAAGGAGCTTGAGTGCAAATGCAAAGTATCAAAGCTATTAGGAAGAGAGATGGGTGTTGGCAGTTTGGGGCAGCTGGAGCACCCAGAGGGTGTCGCAGGAGGGGAAACTCTGGGGTGCTGAAGAACACGAGGAGCCAAGCAGGCTGTGACTCGTCCCGGTTGTGCCTGCGAACAAGTGGAAGAATGGTGAACAAAAGGAATTCTGCACACAGGTGTTTGCTTTGTGACCAATTTCCTGTCATAAAGTCATTAAAATGTTGTTTACTTTACTAACCTGCTCCAAGCAATGCCTGGGTCTCTTTCAGGCAAACAGCCATCACAGTAAGGGTTCTCAAATGTTTTGCTTCAGCTCTGTGATGTCAGAAACACAGCCCCAGTTAGAGACAGTAATTTTTCTAAGCCTTCGCTTCTATCTCTACGTTGTTTTAATTGGTGTATTAAATATTTTTGGATGTATTGTGGGTATTAATATGCAAGAATTAAATCTTCTAAGTTAAGTTTTGTGGCTACGGAATAATGCTTCAGAGATGGGCTAATCCAATATACTTGACATTTTCATTGAATGACTTTTATTACCGTCCCTAGAAATTGTTAGAAAACAGGGACTAAATTATTGACTCTTTAATCTTTCTGTAACGTGAGGCTAGTGAATAAAAATGGTTTGACAATAACGTTATTGAATTAGGTGGCTGCTTTTTTGCTTGAGTCCACTTGAATAGAATCTGAATTTATTGAATGGGACAAACTGAATGTAAAGATCATTAGCAACGTAAAAGGTTACTTATTTAACTAGGTTTTTGATCTCAAAGTTTATTTTAGTTAAGGAAACCATGAACAAATGAAAATCGTCTTTTGTACAGAACACATTCTGGTCTAACATCTAATTGCATTTAGAAAGAAAGTAGCTTAATATCTCTCCCAAGAAATTATTCCTTCTTAAAACACCATGATGAGACTCCCTGGAACGTCCTTAAGATGTCAAAAACAACATCTGTTATTTTATGTTCCTGGAGGATTTTCTTTTATATTAATTTAATTCTTCCACTTCTTTAAGTGGAAGAACAGACAACTTGTCGACATCACGTGAAATACAGATTGTGGATATATGATCTATGACAAAATAAAAATTTGCAGTTGGCCATGTGTGTTTTCCTGTGGCTTTTTTTTCCTGTGGTATTTCTACTTTTTCTGTAAATTAGTGTTCAAGTTGGAAAAACTGCTTTATTACATTTTAACTGGTTTTTAGTCATCGTTCATGAGTACTTTAGAAGTGAATTTGCATTCTTAGGTCAATTTAAATACTTTACTGTGATAATTTACTTAGTTGCACCTCAGCAGTCCTATAGGGTTTTTTCTAACCTGCATTCAAATGCAGTCTTAGACTGGATCTGTGGTATATGCAAAAAACTATGGCTTGAGTAGGGTAGCTGTTATACCACTCTCCATTTCCAACATCTTGAATCACTTCCTTCCAACAGATTTGAGGTGAGGATTCGAAGGGCTAAATTAAAATATTTGTCTTTTTGGTGTGAACAATGTAGTATGTCTTCATGTGAGTTTTTAGTCCTGCTTTGGCTAGTTGAATGTTGTTGCAAGTAACAGCATATATTCTCTGTGGGAGTCCTGTGCTTGCATGTCCTCATCTCTATTATTCACTTATTTTAAAATTAAGCACATGAGCCAGAAAAGATTTGCTGCTTTCCACCAGTGGGCAGTGGTGAACTTCTGTCCCTTTGATTTACTGGGGCTTTCCTGGCTTCTCGAAGAGGAAACCCTTAGGCAGCTTGTAATGGAAACCTGACTGTTTCATTAAAAATATGTTAAAATTGAATTTTCTTACTTCAATGAGCTGGCATTTTTATGACTTCTTGAGTGAGAACTTTTCAATTGACTTTTGCTCTAATATTTGAATCCTTGGTCACTGCCAGAATGGAATTCCAGTTTGCATGAACATCAAATTTATACAAATTTCTGTTTGTATAAAAAACCAACCATTGGGCACAACATAAAAAGTTTTTTTCTTTATTGAGGACTTGTGATTTAACTACAGTTACAAATGAAGAGACCACACCCAAATACTCATAGTTGAGATTCTGGAGTTCCTGTTCTGCTGAATCAAACTGATCTGAGTGAGCTTTTACTAACACAAAATTAACATTATACCCCCCCCCCAATACTCATTTTTATTTAACTTTCTCAAGAGACATTACAGTTCCCCTATCTCTCTGTGAGCACTACCTATGAAGTTACAAAAGGTAAAAATAGAAGGAGAAAATAACTTGGAAAGTTCGTGTGCTTTGTATGCTACCATGATGCGGTATCTTATACATCCATCAATTATTTGGACATATTACTGGCAATTTTGGCTTGCAGTGAAAATGGCTGATATTTGAATCGGGGGTGATACCATTCTGTCCTTTCTGATTTATTTTCTCTTTTAATTTACTAAGACTGTGGAAAGCAGCATTTCGGAGCTGACCACAGATTAAAAAGCGTAGAGTAGAAGAGGTCTTACAGCAGCATAAAATGACTCAAGTACATGGTAGAGTTCTTAGTTTAGACCTGTGAGTCAAAACTGCTATTCTTGCCTTATTTCCACTGAGAATATCTACCTGAGGGGCTGGAGGTAAGCAAGACAGTAATTATTCTTCTGTACTCTGGGTCTTGATTTTTAGAAATGCCCATGTGTTTTATGGTCTTTCATTGAGCGTTTTGGAGAGAAATAAGAACTGGAGATCAGTTATTCCTTTTCTTTGGCATCTTTTAACTAAAATCACGGTCAACTGAACTAATTCAGGAAGCTTACAGAGACAGCAAGTCTTTATAATGGATTCTTTTAGATGTTGAACCTAAACCAAACAAAAGGTCTAGCCATCTGGAAAAAGCTTTTACTGGGATGTTTTTTCTTATTTTTTTTTTTTTTTAGGAAATAAAACAACTATTTCTTTCCCCAGAACTGTATCATAGAAAGATCAAAAATAAGTAAATACTGGCCAGTCTTCTGCATTAGACTCAGTTGTAACTGTTAGGTGCTCAGGTTGAGTTTCAAATACTTGTCTCTTGGATCTAAGTTAAAATGGCCTTGAGGTTTAAATCCCTGATGGGAATAAGTCAACTTTGTCCAATTACACAAGGAATCGTCCTAATTATCAGTCTGTGAGGTATTCTGAGTGTGATCTCTACCAGTCTTCCTTCCCCCCGTCTTAAGATTCTATTCTAGCCTTCAGTCTAAATTCTTTAAATTTGGAGAAATGTGAAGAGAGAATGATATTCTAGGCTGACACATTGAGCCACTTTCAGGAGAGACTGGAAATCTTTCCAATTTTGAAATGTGACCTCTACGGCTTAGCTGGTAGCTCAGAAGACATCATTCCCTTCCTTAGATTTGTTTGAGAAAGAACAAATACATTTATAAATATGTTCTCAGATGATAAGCTTATTTCTTAAAGAAAAGTTATTTAAATAAAATATTTTTTGAGCTGTACTGAAAATAGAGAAGAGTTCTTTCATGATCCTGGGCATTTGTGGTTTTTTTTTTTTCTTCTATCAAGGATGGGGCAAATTGACTTTTTATCTCATACCATCATAGGAAGCTCTGTGGAAGAAAGGTTTTGCTTTCATACAGGACAAAAGGTAGGAAAATGTTGCTGCCTGTATGCTATGGGGTGAGGTAGGGGCAGCTTCATGATCCTGAGAAGCTGGTGGGGTAATGTGACCTGGGGAGAAACCACAGAGCTGTAGCATGTGCACGGGTGCCCAGAGCCTTTGTGGAGCAATGCAGCGCGCTCATTCTGGTGACCGGGAAACTCCTGCATGTTGCAAAGACTGGAGAGAAATCTGGGCGCTTCAGAAGTCGTCACCCCTACTCGGCGGCATTGCGCACACACACACACACCCCACCGCC
>VYZM01002482.1:304224-315569 GCA_013398915.1 Dromas ardeola | reverse complement strand
TTTTTTTTTTTTTTTTATCATCTGAGATAACAAGTTATTCTGATTCCAGAGTTGTGTTATAGGAAAAAATAATTTCCTTTGCAGGCTTAAAGTTCTATGGTTTATTTGGCAGGTTTTATCTTTTCCAATTTATTTTTAACATGATAATAGACTGCAAGTGGTTGAGGTGAGACAGAGGACCTAAGGACTCTCCCTTTCTTGGGGAAAAAGGTATTTATACCAGAGATTTATAATTAACTGATAGTAACTCATGAATTGTACAGGGTGTTCCTCTGTGGTCTGTTTTCAACTATTGCTTTCTCTCATGCTAGCAAGTGAACATAAGGGTCATTATGCTTTCTGAGAACTTCAGCACATTGCAGGCAATTTCCCTGAATATCAGGATCTGCATAAAATATAAATAATGCTGTTGGTCTGTTTCTTTGTGTGGAGAAACCGTTCTTCAGGAGGAAAATTTACTCGAAGCTTACAAGTGGATTCAAGGTAGCAACACAGATAAAGATCTCTTAGCTCTTACATTCATTTCTCTGGGTCAAAGTGCCTTCCTAGTGGAAGACATTAATTTTTTTTGAAAATAACCGCATTAACAAATTGGGCATTATAGATAGCTCTATGTAACCTTGGAACAGTTCTCTCTACTCTTGCCAGATAGCCCCAGCACAGTAATGGCAGCTCCCATTTTATAGGTTAGAGTTTCATAGAAAGTTTAGTAGATAAAACACTTATGTTTTCTTTCCTGAGATATTTGTCACAAGTGATCTCATTCAATGAAATAAACGTTTATGGGTTTCATTTCCAAAAATGCAGTTTTTTAAGCAGGTAATAGGGAACATTTATTTTGGTATTTAAAATTTTGCGTCTGGGACTCAACTAGTGAATTTTTATGTTCTTTAGGCAGTTATCAAATTTCTATGGCGCTATATTTAAATTATAAAGCTCCTGTATCTCTCTTGCTCAGATGCATGGACTATAATCTTGGAGAAACACACATCTTTGTCCTAACATTACTGACCAATGTGAATAACATGACCCAGCTGGGTTTGAGAAGGCTGTTCAAATACTTAAAAGTATTTTTATCTGCAACTGTTTGCCGGAAAGGAGCTATAGCTATTGCTAGCTGTAATTACTATAGCTAGTAATTATGTTAATTCACTGAATATGAATATGAATATTAACAGAATTGCTCAATACTAAAACCGTAGCAGTTGCCAACCTCTAAAAATGAATTTTTAAAGAAATGATGTTTTCACGAGGTAGGCATATTAAAGATTGGAAGTGGTAGATGTTATTAGCTGCGTGCAGTCCCCCATGTGGGACTCTCATCTGAGTTGGGAAGAGTCACAGTGGTGTCCTCTGGACACGGCTGCTCTGAAATCGCGGTCCTAGTCGTCTCCTGGCTCACCCTGAATTTACGCTTGTCTCTGCAGGCTAGCTGGTTGGCTGGAAAAAAGGAATATATACAGAGCTGTCCGACGGAGAAGACATGAAGATGACACAAAGATGTATTTTGGTATGATTTGCGTTCTTGTAAAACACTTGGTGCCCTTCTTGCTGCCATGTCCTCTCCCCTGCGATCGGAAGCCTAATTCTCTGCCAAAAAAAACCAATGGGAAAACGCCTCTTGTCTATAGGAAAAGAGCAAAATGTTTTATATCTCAGCCTTTAAGCTACAAGGTTGTTGCCTCTGTGACAGTAAGTTACATATAGTTACCTATATATTAGTTTTTGTCTTAATTTTAATTCCAAGTGAATGACTACAACCTTTTGAATGTATCTGAGGTTCCCGTTAAGAAAAGTCATCAAGTCAGCTGCAGCTATTTTTGTCTTGTCAAATATAATGCCAGAAAAATGAGCGTGCATTTAACGTATATGACAGAGCTATATGTAGGGCAGGAAAGTCAGCAGCCTTTGCGTGGTGTTTTGTTGATAAGAGTTGAAATGAACCTGGCTTTTGCAGTCTAGGACAATGGTGGACTTTGCCTTAAATGCGGTTCTGCTGAAGTTGCAGTTGCACACGTAGAATTTAAAGACAGGTGTTTGTGGTTGGCTTCTGGCTGAGGGAAAGAAAATGAAGTTCCCCCATAATAATAACACCATGTTTTCCCTTTTGTAGCTGCTCTCCATGGAAATGGATGCTTTTTAGGTAGCTTTAATAATTTATTGTGTGGCACTTCAGATTTCAGCTCCAGCTGAGGCTTTCAGGAACCCTGACTTTGACCTTACTAATTTTTTAAAAACTCTGCTGTACACGGTGAATAATAATAATTGCACTTCTTCAGGCACGCCATGGTTGCAGGTCAAACTTCAATGTTTTAAACAGACTTTCTTGATTCATTAGACCTGCTCTGTAACCTTATCCCCTCATTAACATACTGAGGAGAATTTCACAGTTTAAAAACAAACGCTAAACAAAATGCATATAGAGAAGGATGACAAGGTAAAAGGACTGAGGTGTATGAAGATATTTTAAAAGTTTGTTTTGCTTAAACTATTCAGTTTAAGTAGTATGACTTCTTTTTTTTTTCTACCCGCCTGCAAGTATCTGTTCTTCTTCCCCTGTACTTTGAAAATAATTATTTTCAAAATTATATGCTGTATTGCTATTTAATCCTGCATTGTGACATAGGATTAAATAGTTTCTTTACCAAGACCTTTAGAAGCAGGTGCCTAACCATGAAGGGAGTAGAGATTCTGAATTGTCTTTAAATAAATAAATTTCGAGATTGATATATCCTGGGAAGAGACTGCATAATGTCTTTTAAGGGTAATACTAGAGCTATAAATCAGAGCACGCAGTACAAAGTATTTCTGGTATTCTCATTATGGGAGTGAAATGATTCTTGATCACAGCATGTTTACTCTGGGCATGTTGATTTAATTAATGCTGTGCTACAGGGCTTCAGCTGGTTGAGCATGCACCTACTGTCTGAACGCAACAAGGGATATTCAGAAAGAAAGTGAAAAGAGGTGGCTTTGTCTATGGACGTTCTTTAATGACTCAAAGGGAAAACACTGAGCTGGGCTTTTGGGGTTTTTGAGGGTTTTTTGTTTTGGTTTGTTGATTGTGCCTTTTTTTTTTCCATTCATAAAGGAAATTCCACTGAGAAAGACAGGTTGACACCAGATAATCCTGAACAGACCCACAACTAAATGTGTTAGGAAGAATTCTCTGCAGTTTGAAATGATAATTTCTTCTGAGACCATTTTTTCCTCTTCTGCAATGTAATCCTTAGTCAAATGTTGGGACTGAATGGACCTTTTACGTGTGCTGTTATATGAGTGCAGAATCCTTGGACTGAATGAGGTTGAAATAAGCCTCTCACTTTTGATAACCAGTCCCTCATACTTTCCTTTTTGCATGTAGCTTTTGTGGTTTGCTTCTGTTTGTTTATTTATATTATTGAGGGTTGCGGGGGGAATCCCATGTACATAAGATGTAAAGCTTGTTATAGGCTGTTAAATGTGAAGTGAAAAATAATTTGTCAACAAATTAAGATTATTGACTTCCAACAAATATCTGGTACTCCTCTGCCACGTAGTTTTGGGTGGCATCAGCACCCTTAGTCAAGTCAATAGCCCAATCAAAATCAGACTGCCTTCTGTCTTCAAAATCAGAAGGGTATTTGGAACAATTGTGTGGAAGTACAGGGTTAGACAGTGCTGTTGATTTCCAATTTACTTATTCTGTTCTGCTTGACTCTCCAGTGTATGATTTGTGATTTGTCTTGTCTTATTTTCCAATCGTGAAAGTACTTGTAGGTTGATACGCACATGTGTCACTTCTGCACTTATGCCAAGAGTTATCAGGGAGAGTGCAGGTTGCTTTCCAGTACCCAAAACCATAGTAACACACAGCTTGAGTTGGCTTTACTTAACTCCGAAAGTTCTGAAACTGGATGTGTGCTATTTCAGACTCTCTCCTCTTCCAAAAACCTGTACATGGTTTCCAAGGCCAAGTATACTGAAGAGCTGCCACTAACTAGTGTTCTCTCAGGCTGTTTGAACACATTACCTCTTTGAAATGTCATAATTTGAACTAACCATACTTTCATCTGAAACTCACCATAATTGTAAACTCAGTTCTGCTTGTAATCAGGTAATAATTACTCCCTGTAATGTAGGCTTGAGACAAATGGCGGGGGGGTGGTATTAGTTGCTTTTCAAATGGAATTCTAATCTGAGAAGCCTAGGGAGAGAGGAAGTCAATGGGATTTTATTAATTCTAAAGGAGTTGATGTGCTTCCACACTGTGCGTATACAAGGCGTATACTGTTGGGCATTGGCTTCCTATCTTAAAATGGATTATTTAAGCTATCTTCAGTCACTTCTGTTGCTGTCAAGTGTATTGTATTTTGTTTGGACAACTGAATACTAGTTGAATATTCAATTTTCTATTGAGCTTGACTCATGATAAGCACATGACCAAAGCTATCCTTACTGTTTTCAGTTATCGTCCTCAGTTACTCTAGTGACAATGTGACAGTTCAGTTAAAATTGATGCTGTACTAATGTGGCTGATAAAGCAATAAATCTCTTGTAGAACATAACTATTTAAAAATGTTTTGCAATGTTTAGTATCATAGTTACGTTACCTAGGCTATATTTTTTTTGTGGCTGGAGAAAGGTGAGGAATAGTATTAAATGTTTAGCAGCTATTGTCAAGAAAGCATCCATGTAATACCAGCATATCGAAATTCAGTCTCTCCTGTAAATTTATTACAAAAGCTGATAACAAATGTTAAATATATACTTATTGTTTAAGAAGTTTTGAATTCTTAAATTAAGGCACTTCAATAAAAATCAATTATGGAGTCAAGTATAAAATGTGTAAATATTCCAAAGTATTGACACTGAAGGAAGAATGATGTGAAGGCAGGAACAAGACTGGGATCATTCATCTCTAGTGAACAGAGATGTCATTCAAGCCCTTTCATATAGTAGGATATTATTATTTTATTTTATTTTATTTTTTTTACTCAAAATGATTTTTGAATAAGTGAATGTTGGGATTAGTTTATTTTTTATGTCTGAGCTGGCAGGATATGGAGGTCACTAAAAGATAAAAATAAGTAGGAATGAAAGCAATTCTTTTACTGAAACATAAATAATCCAAGTATTTACTTCCAGTATGGGCTAAACGTTCTCTGAACTCCCACTGCAGAGATTGTCCAAATTAAACCATCCCTGGAGGTATTTAAAAGCCGGGTAGACATAGTGCTTAGAGATATGGCTTAGTGATGGTTTTTGTCAAGAGTTAGGTTGATGGTTGGACTCGATGATCTGAAAGGTCCCTTCCAACCCAGGCAATTCTAGGATTCTATGTGGAACAGGTGGTGGCTCAGCATCACTGCCATTCGAATGTCAATCAGTATTTCCTCTGGAACCATAGCCAGAGATGGAAGACCGAAATAAAAATAACTCCGGGAATATTTCCTTTGTGTGTGTTAGCTATCTTTGTCTTTCTGTTTTCCTCCTATGAATAAAGTGCGTGACTGCATAAGGAACTCTGGTATGGATACTTCTACGAACAGCAAAACCAAAGAAAACAAAACTCGCAAAACCCCAAGCAAATGCAGCTGTTTGTGCGTGCTCTTAAAGTGCAGAAAGCTGTCTATATTGGTTTTGCAGCTTTGGCTCATTAAAATCAGTAAGATGACAGCTCTTACGTAAGTCTTGTATTAATTTTAAAGTAGCCTTGTATGAAAATACAGCAAGATAAGAACACTTCAGTGTTTTCATAGACTTAAGAAGAAAACCCAAACAGTGTCTGGGCCACTTCAAGATAAATCTGCGTAGCTTCCTGTATAGTTAAATTCCATGTGTTGGTATTGTGTATTTCTTCTGGGCTTCAGACACAGGATAAATAGCACTTCATTTACTTGGGAATCACTAGTTTGCTGTCCATATCTTTGTTTTAACACAGCTTGTAAACCTCTGTATACTGTAATATGCTTTGTCAGTTCAGCAGCAATAGTTTGCTAGTTAAAATGGTTTGTTATTTCTAAATAATAATTTGAACATAATGTGTTTGTCTCACTCTTGCTCATGACTGACTGCTCACAATGTGGTATTGTGTTCCTTTAACCTGCACGTGAGTTTTATTGTTTCAAAACTTGTGTTGGAAAATATAAGTACCTTCTAGTCTATAGAAAATTGTGTACCCATTTATCTTGTAACATTAGAATAAATGAAGATAAAAGACTTAATGTGTTTAATTCTGTTTTATGCTTTAGTAGTTGTCAATAGTTTTGTTAGCATAGCCTTCATCCTCTCATCAAAACTCAGAGACATGCACCTATCCTGACTCTTTAGCTTTCTTCTTGTGCTCAAAATTGAGAAACACTTCATCTTTGCACAGTTTTCTTCTGCCAGGGCCCATTTATCATGTTAAAAGTCCTTCCTGGTTTGCTCTGAGTCATGAGGAGTTCACCAGTTGTCTTTGCCCTCTGTTAGGGCACATGAGTAATCCGGCCAGGAATAGCACAAAACTGACCAGACAGTTGATGACTCGCTTCAAGGACATGTGGGATTACATTTGGCAGACAGAATCTGGGGAACATGCTGGCTATGGGTGGATGATGGCGTAAAAAGGCTGTGTTTATACTTTCTGTAAGATAAGTTTGGCCAGTTTAAGTTTCGCTACTCTGTCTTGGTTTGCCCTTTCCCCTTTCATGTCCTGAAAAATGCACCAACTTGCTAACAGTATGGATAATCAATTTTACCTTTAAGGATTGTTCTTATTGTGCACTTAAAGGAGGACATAAAAATACTTAAGGACCTGAGATACTGAAGACTCTTGAAAAAAATAATAAAAATTTCTCAGCCTACCCATTACAAAAAAATCCAATTTACCTATGGTAACTACTCACGCAGTGATAGCTGTTTAACCTTATTAAAGTGCTTTATATTTAAAAAAAAAAAAAAGTGTGTAGGTCTGCATAGCAAATCAGTTGTTCAAATCACTTGGAAAGCGTGCTGTGGCATTTGAAATGAGCCGCAGGTAGCGGAGCTGCAGAGCTGTAAACCATGTGGAGTGGGAGTTAATTGCACGTTCTGGCAGTACGGGCACAGGCTGCGGTTGCTGGGTTAGCGCAGGATGAGAATAGATGCTGCGTTTGCCGATTGCACATGGGAATAAAGTGTTTTTGTGTCACATCAGATACACTGAGACCATGACCTCATCCCACACAGGCTTATTAGCAATGATGAGCATGAGTTGGGTCTGTCCATCCAACAAGCAGCCGCTCTGAAATATTCCATGCTTAGCATTAAAATGATGAGTCCAGTATTAATGACAAAACCTCATACGCTTCCTTTTCATGGGAAACAGAATGCCAAGACAAGCTGCGCGGAACTTTAAATATGTTTCTCAGAGTGACTCTGTTTTCCCAAACAGTTGTCACGTGCCACGCCAGAAAAGCACGATCTCCCTTTCCTGTACAGGCAACAGCCTTTACTTATTTAGAAAGTATCTCTTACACCTCAGATGAAGGGACAAACATAACTGAGACACAGATTATTGTTAGAAAAGGATCATGTAGCTGTCCCTAAAATCTGTAGGTGTAGTCCCTAGAGCTGTAGTCACCACTGCATTTCTGTAGTTTTATGCACCTATGCTCTGAAGACAGGCTGAGAGAGCTGGGGGGGTTCAGCCTGGAGAAGAGAAGGCTCCGGGGAGACCTTATAGCAGCCTTCCAGTCCCTCAAGGGGGCTACAGGAAGGATGGGAAGGGACTCTGGATCAGGGAGTGTAATGATAGGACGAGGGGGAATGGTTTCAAACTGAAAGAGGGGAGATTTAGATAGGATATCAGGAAGAAATTCTTTACTGTAAGGGTGGTGGGGCACTGGAACAGGTTGCCCAGGGAGCTTGTCAATGCCCCATCCCTGGAGGGGTTCAAGGCCAGGCTGGATGAGGCTTTGAACAACCTGGTCTGGTGGAAGGGGTCCCTGCCCAGGGCAGGGGGTTGGAACTACGTGGTCTTTAAGGTCCCTTCCAACCCCAACCATTCTGTGATTCTATGGTACAGTAACAGCGTGGTAACCCATCACAAAACTGGATGGAAAGGGATTGCTCTGAGGCAGGCAGTTCAGTGTGGCCTTGACAATAAGTATGGACTGTCCAGGCGTGCCTGTGGTGTTCTCACCTCTGTAAATAATCTATCTCGGGGCCAGTGTCCTATAATCACCATTTAAAACAAGATTGCTGGAAATGATATATGTTCTATGCACCCAGTATTCAACACTGGAAATAAGTTTAATATCAAGATGACATGTCTTAACAATCCATTATGTTCTAGTGGCAAACACAAATCTAAACACATAAAGAAATTCATTTAAGAGAGTTTTTACATTACATGCTTACTTAGATTTTCTCTGATGGACAAAATCCTTGTTTTGGGGAATTTACTGGGAAAAGTGAATTGCTATACTTAATTACGTTTATTTTCCTAGAATTATTTCCACACATCAGTTGTTGCTCCAAACATCTATGTCATCTTGAAAACTTCACTTTTTCACTCTGAATAAAATATTGTTCTGAACAGTCGCTGTAAGTAATGTTGCATAAGAATTATCTTCACTGATACTAACCATCAAAAAATGTTAAGCATTTTATCAAAGATTGTGTTTTAGACTATAATTGTGGTAGGGAGAAGCACCTTCATAAAGTTAATTTACTGTAAAGAATGCTAGGATGTGAGGAATTCCAGTCTTTTTCCAGTATTTGACTAACTTACAGCAGACACTCCACTTTTAAATAATTCAATTTGGATGAGATGGATCCAGTACATAAAGTTCAGTAACAGCAGACACTTAACATGATTTTCTGCTTGGTTAAGGGGATTCAATTGAAATAGGTGTTTTCCTGCACAAAAGAACATAGTTGAAAGCAATTCCAGAGAAGGGGAAGACGTAGAAAGAACAGAGATTCCTTGTCTTCAGAATAAAAAACTTGAAGCTGTGCTATTATTATTTGCTGGTTTTACCGTGAGCTTGAAAGACTGATGTTGAGTATAGGACGTACAAAGCAGGTAGTGGTGACAAGATAGTTGTGTGTCCCTTGTAGAGAGTATATTATGCAAGTCTGTAGACAACGACTTGGAAATCTTCTGAAAGGTCTGATTGTACTTTGTATCAGACACAGGAGCTTGCAACATCTTGTGACTTGATTTGACTTGATGTTTCCTGGGTCTGGGCTATGATTTTGACACTGTATGACACAAATATGTTTTTATTCAGTATGACCTTTCATGTTACTTTTTTCCTTTTTGGGCACCAACCTGTTTTTGGCTGCAAGTATGTCCAAAGGGACCATATGGCCTCTGTACCAGCATAGTAAAACCCACGGGTATTCGCCATGGGGTCCACTAGTTGGTGCTCCTGGATGAAGCAACTTAATGTCAGAAATTATTTTATGCGATGGTACAATTTCATTCCTCCAACAGCATTATTTGGGAATGTAATATGAGAAAGGTTAAGTGTAAGCTATTCTTTTTTAGGTATGGCCCTGCTGGTCATGGGTTCCGTGCAATGGCCGAGGTATTTCTCATTCCGTACGCTTGGTGAGTTACTGGTTGCACACTCATCACTAGTTTGTCTGTTTGCACTGTTTTTGGTACAATCTGCAATATAAGTAACCTGAACTTTCTAAATCAAGTGACACAACAGGGCACCTAAGTTCTCAGGTCTACATATGCGAGAATAACTACCTTTAATTTTTTGGGGGGTATAACCCCGACCTGTACCCACCCACTGCTTAAGTCTCACTCCAACACCACTCCTGCCTTCTTGTTGTCTTCTCCAGACCATACTTTGATTGATGCTGCATAACTACAAAAATTATTCTGGATGTAACCGCATTGATTTTGTGTTCTTTCCTGGTTAGAAGAGTGTAAAGTAGTGACTAAAACAAAATAAATCATGTCTGTGTTCTGAACTTGGTGAAAATAAGGCATTTTTAATACAAAATAGAGATCATAATTTGATCCTAACAGTTGATGTCATAGAGAAGTATTACGGGAAGAAGTGTATGCTAGAGAAATGTCCTCATGTTTTCTTGTAATTTGTCCTTGCTAGGTCTAAATTTTAAATTATTGAAATAATTGCACTGAAATTAAACTGTCCACGAGTTGGACATTAGATTATAAAAGCAATACTGATTGAGTCTATGCAAAATAAATAATTCCCATTTCACTTGGCTGCAAATTATGTGAACATTTCTGTCTAGAAAATTTGCATATACATCATAAATATTGATCTTGAGATCCATTTGTTTCTTCAATGTTATTGAAAAAGCTTTTTTTTATTTGTTAATATTTCAGATCCTCCACTGATCACTAATTTTTGGGAGCAACAATGTTTTCAAAGATGGCTTCTACACTGAACTAAGTTTGAGCAACGTTTATAGACAGAACTTTCTGCTGTGCTTATTGTGCATATTTTCCCACCCATGCAAGGCCGCATGAATATTTTATTAGAGGCTGAATCTTGGGTAATTAATATCCCAGCACTTAAGTAATAAAGCAATCTATGCTGAGTTATTTTTCCTTGTAGCAAAAATAGCTAATAGGTTCTTGCAAGAAATGAGTTTTCTGAAGCTTTTATTATTTGTTTCCTTGCATCATGTCTTCACAATGATGAAGTCGGTCAGAGAATTTTTGGCCACTGAAGGCAGTTTTAGGAGAAAAAGAATAAAACTTTGATTTCCAGAATAGTGTTCTGGAAATAATCCTACTACTCATTGCCGTTCTACTAAGTCATTTATCAATCTATCTGCTAATTGAAAGATGTTGGCGCTGTTCAAACATATACTTTCTTTAATCAAACGCAGTCTAAAGAACAGCTATGCATGTGGGTAGTACATTTATAAGACTAATACAATAATGTAATAAACGCCAAGAAAACCTTGCAGAGTGTGGTTAAATTGAATTTGAATGGGCTTAAGTATTAGTGATTCCAGAGAAAAATAGCTTCTATTCTCCAGTTGTTGATATTTTTGTTTCATTTTGGTAATAATAACATAATAATTCTAAGAAATTTGATAGAATTATCTATGTTCTCGAACCTGATTTTTGGTTTTGTTTGGTTTTTGGTTTGTTTGTTTTTTTTTTTTCTTTCTGGATGCTTACAAGGTGGTTAGATAAGATACTTGCTCTCTTCTGTGGGAGCAACGGTATGGAGAGAAAGAAAAGAGGGGAAAAAAAAGTGCTTTAGGATTTCCTGACCTTGTCTGAAGTAATGCATTAGTTGGAGTAAACAGACTTCTAATTTTCATATACCACTGAGCCTCAAATGTATTCATCTATATATTCGTGCTTTGATAGTTGAACTTTTTTTTTTTTTTTT
>VYZM01002482.1:285045-304182 GCA_013398915.1 Dromas ardeola | reverse complement strand
GTTCTTCCAGACAAGAGGACTGTAGAACAAGGGGTTGTATCTGTTGCTGGTTTTG
Source organism: Dromas ardeola (assembly GCA_013398915.1). NCBI lineage: Eukaryota > Metazoa > Chordata > Aves > Charadriiformes > Dromadidae > Dromas > Dromas ardeola. The sequence continues at coordinate 304,127 of VYZM01002482.1, read as the reverse complement.
TATCGTGGTTTGGTGGGTTTTTTGCTCTTTTGCAGGTTTAGTTGTCTGAACTGATGACTTGACATATCATTCATAAATAGCTCAGCAAGGTAAGATTACGTTTCTTCAGCCAGATCTTTTATATTGATTTTTCTCGGTGTATTTGCTGTTAGTGAATGTTGGTAAGAAGCTAAATTCCTAATTTTTTTTTTTCTGCTCTTTGCTGTCTTCATACTGAATAATATTTATTGTAGCTGTATAAAAATAATTTGTTTTTCTTGAGTCTCAGTGAATATTGCAACCTTGTGAAACTTCTTCAGAAGTCTATTAAAGCTTAATAAATTCCATCTAACTTTGTTGCTCTCCTTTTGTCAATAATCTGACTTCATTTTTTCAGTTGCTGAAGTGTTTTTACTTTTGCCTTTATTTAGATCTTCAAACTTCATAATGAAAGAATGCATTTTCACTAACAATAAGTGGAAATTTATAACAAAGGGTGAAATCCTTTTTGTTGGCATCTCACTCCTGTAAGTGGATATTAACTGTCTGTACACCACACATCTCACTGCTGCTTTTTTTTTAAGGAGTATTCTCTTGCACCAAACTGACCGCTTACATCGTATCACTTAAATTTATATTGCTTTCAAATAATAAAAATTACTATTCATTTCTGAGACATGAACAAGTAGTGGTTTAAGATGCTAAAATGTATGTATTGAAACTCATCAAGCTAGGAAAGAGATGTTGATAGGTGTTGATAAGTGTTGACATATAAAACAATGATAATGGGAGGAGAGGGGAGAAGACAGCTGTTTCCCAATAAGGATAGCTTTTTAGGTGGATGGGGGAAGGAAGGGGATAGGGGGTGGATGTTCTTGATTTTGAAATTACCCTTGGGCAGGGAGGGGAATAAATCATGGTCTTATGCACACATCAGCCTTACAGCTGGTGATACCCCTGTGAGCCCCCACTCAAACAGGAGGAGAGCAAACTTTGCTCTTGAGGAAAATCTGACTCATGAGCACTCTAAGGGTACATGCAAGAAGTATGAAGAACAGTACAAACACTTTAAAAAAAAAAAAATACTACGTTATTGAGTAGGTTGAAAACAAATGTTAATGTGCTTTGCAGATGCTCCAAGCCAATTACACACAGCTGGAAGTGACTTAACGACATCAGTTGGGTATTGAATGTGATACTGAATTCTGTCCATGAGGAAAGGAAAGGAAACTCAGTACCTCGGTACCACACCAACGCAACTGAGTAATTTCCACCCAGAAGCTGCTCACCTCCAGCCAGGCCTGGGGAAAGGCACAGAAATACCTACATACAAAAATGAGAACAAAACCCAGAAATCTGTTACGCAGACTTTAGTTTAACATCCAGGGTATGATGGTACCAGCGGAATGAAGTTTCATAGTAATTTTCTCTGTTTTTCTGATGTCAAATTTTGCGTTATAAACCAAGGATGATTCTGGTTTTGAGAGAAGACATTCTTGCTGTATTCAGCAATTGTCTCAGTATTACTTTAAATTCTTATGTTATCAAAAGAAATGTGAAGAAAAAAGAGACTTAAAACTGAAGAATTATATATTAAATGTCTTGTAGACTTTTTCTTCTTTTGCCCCTCCAGACTTTTTCTTCTTTTGTCTCCAAAAGGAGGAAGGTAAGAAACCAAAGTCATGCACTGTTAGCATTGTGAAATCATCATGTTTCAGGATTACTTTTGCTTAAAAAGATCCTTGCTTGCGTCTTGTGTCCATGTATATTGCCTAATATAGACTGCAAGATTCTTGTAGCTCATACTACTTTATCTAGTACACAATGTAAAATGCTTAAACTAAAGTGCTCAACAAATAATCATATTAAATTTAGTTTTGAGGATTACTTTTTTTTCATTGAATGAAAGAGACTTGGAGAAGTATCCAAAAGAAAACTGCTTCAAAAGTTTATTTCTGAATGCAAGATGAGTTCAAAGTTTTAAATCTCTTGAGTTTAGATTGATTCAGTTTGTTTCCTGAATGATATTTTAAGGGCTGGAAGTGGTCTGAAAGCATTCTTCATCTTACCTGCAATATTTCAGATATTAAAATTTCAGATCATCCAGTGCAAGGAGCCAGTTAAATGAGAATGAAATAGACTACAGAGTCTAGATTTGGACTAACAGAATATACATGTCTTACTCTAGAACTCTAATTTGCTTAATTTCTATTACATGAATTATCTGAATTTACATGTCCATGTATGTACCTTAAAAATTTACGGCCTTTTCTGTCTTTTGTTGTGTTGCAGATATAAGTAGTAAATTCTAAAACTCTTCTCATTTAAAAGATCTGTAGCTATTAATGAGTGCAGCAAGTGTGCTGCTTTTTCTCTCTGAACCCTTTTTGTCTCTTGTTTCTGACTTTTCTTAGCTATTGAGCTATTCTCTGTCCCAGATTCTGCCACTTCCATTTTTTTTCTGGGCATCCCACTTGCTTAGTGATTTATTGATTAAGCACAGACTCATTTTGCAAATGGCAAATAATGATTGTGTGTGGTCCACCAGTCTTTGACAGCTCCCTTTACGTTTTTCTGCTTGGTAGCTCATTACTTCATGTATTTTTTATCCAGAGTTTGTTCACTTACATTTCTTGTTTGTGTGTTTATCGTACCTTCTGACCCATGTTATTTACATCCGGTACACTTCTAAGCTTTACCGGGTTATACAGCCAAGTCACACGTTGGCATTTCTGTTGGTCCTCAGGCTGGTCACAGCCCTTCCTAACTTGCCTCACAGAATCACAGAATGGCTGGGGTTGGAAGGGACCTCTGGAGATCACCCAGTCCAACCCCCTGCCAGAGCAGGGTCACCCAGAGCAGGTGGCACAGGAACGCGTCCAGGCGGGTTTGGAATGTCTCCAGAGACGGAGTCTCCACCACCTCTCTGGGCAGCCTGTGCCCGGGCTCTGCCACCCTCAAAGTAATGAAGTTCCCCCTCGTGTTTAGGTGGAACTTCCTATGCTCAAGTTTGTGCCTGTTACCTCTTGTCCTGTCACTGGGCACCACTGAAAAGAGCCTAGCTTCCAGCCCTGACCAAACTGCTGTGATTCACACCTTGGCTAATGGTCACGTCTATGGAAAGGTCTCAATAGCTGCCTAGAGAAACCAAAGCACTGAAGGTTATACGCTGGGTAATTTTGTTTGTTTATTTCCATGTTGAAGCCTTGACTCAGAATATTATTGTTTTTCCACTGAGATGAGTGGTAATGATCAATGCAGGCAGCATGGGGCTGGAAGGAAAATGTTTGTTTTCCTTCTACCTTGTTTTGTTTTACATGGCTATTCTTGAAGGAGGAGTGGGAAGGAAGACAAGCTCTGACTGTGAGGAGTTGCTCACAGTTGCTTCCCGCTGTGGCTGCTTACAGCTTCCAACAAACCTGGGTTCAGCTAAAATCGTGCGCTGCAGGTGATCGCAGTGGCTTCCACATGACAAAGCACAGTTGCCTTGAAAGAAATGTGTGTTTGTGAACACATGTTTACTGATGGGACCAGAATTTGTAATGTGATTAGTCAGCTTCTGGATATTGCACTGTGTGAATGAGTAAACTGTTGAGATTACAGCACAGCATCTAGTTGTATTTTTGGACAGTGAAACAAAATATTTTACCAGGAATTTACCATTTTAGACCATTGGTCCTATGTCTGAGTCGGATATGTCTTCGAGAACACTTGGCAGAGGCAGGCAATTAACCCTTTGAAAACCAGAAAGCAATGTGGACTAAGAGGTCTCATTCTCCTGTGTATTGAATAAAATAATATCTTCCTGTATGACTTGATCTGGGTAAATCAGGACTCCACACTGACCGGAGCCTGTATGCTGAGGCAGCCTTGGGGAGAAGAAATCAGTTTTCAAACAGTTTGTTATAATGTGTTGGCAAAGGATGTTTATAATCTGGAAAGTGTATATGCTTAGAATTTGACAGAATTCATGTTTGTTACTGAGCATGTGTGTTTCTGTATTACTTATGTGTTGTGAGAGTCATTACTTGTCGACTTGGATGTGTATATGTATATATATGTCTCTGTGTGCATCTTATTTGTAGTAATCAGATGTCATGAGTGAAACAGTTTTAGGTTTTGGGTTGGTTTTTTTGTGATTTCTTTGTTTGGTTAGATTTTGTTTGGGGTTTTTCTGTTTAGTTTGGGTTTTGTTTTTGTCAGGGTTTTTTTGTGTTTTGTTTTGTTTTGTTTTTTTTAAATAAAAGCAAGCTGGTCACAGACATCCCTAGAGATAGACACAACAGCTTGTTGCTGGCTGGTTCCAGGCCTTGGAGGTATTTCCAGGCGATATGCTGGCAGAAGCCATCAGAAACAGGATCTCCAGAGAAGTGGAGAGAAACTAAAAATGGTGGAGGCAGCAGGGCCACAATCAGGTGAAATAATCTCAGCTAGGCTAATCTGCACGTTACTATTTTGACAGGCCTGTAATCAGGGACTGGAATAATAAATCAGATGAGCAGAAAATACTCAGTTAAGGAGAAGAAAACATTTTTAATTCAGGACACAAATTGGTGGTTAGTAATCATTAGCCACAGTGGAGAAAAAACAGCAAACCTACCGATGGCTTACTCTGTTTTTTAAATGAATTGGTTTTGTTAACAGTAGTCTTTTAAGTGGTCTTGTGTTGGAAATAACTGAAATGTTAATTTCAAAACCCATTTCAATTTTATATGTAGATATCATTGCTAAGTGTGGGTTGTCATGACAAAGACAAATAACTTTCTTTTAAAATACCCAAGTTATAAGCTCAAGATGATGCTTCAAGGGTAAATATGAGTTGTATGGCACTGATGGAATATTTTGGGACAGAAAAATAATTTTTTTTTTTCAGAACAGTTTCAAGCAGTAGCAAAAATGTTCCAGGTGATAGAAATTAACGTTTTCAAGGGGAAAACACTCCAGATATTTCTATGGCAATGTGATATGTGAAAAGATGAATCTTTGCAAGGTTTCTTCTGGATCTGGCCATAGTGGTAAAAGCGGGCACTGTCCCCTCTCGCTTTCCTCCATATCTCATTTGAATGTACAAGTTTTTTAAAAATTGCAGTGCTGCCCTGGCCATATAATGAGCATAAAAGACCTGGATGTAAATACATATTCTCTTATAAATAAGAAATTGAGTTAATGGAGTAAGAGGTCAACTTTCAGAGTATTCTTTTTCAGTAGAGATAAGTTAGACCAAGGCCAATCAGTCCCTTAAAAACCAATGAGGTGGTGTTTAAGGGAATCACAACCCAAACATCCCTAGTACATGCTAACAGTTTATTAAGAGAAAGAGGACTCAAATGCCCTTGGAGAAGCAGAGGGTGATTGACAGTATAGTGATATGCTCAGGTTTTAGTATTTGTCATTTGTTTATCTCAATTCTCAGTTCTTACAAGCCACCAAATTGGGGTTCTGCCCCAGAATGAATGCTGAGTATTCAATCCGAATCTTTTCAGTTGTCCTTCCATCCCTGCCTGATTGTTGTCTAAGGAGCAGAAACATGGGTAGGCCAGAAGTAGGAGCCACTGGCTTCACGCATTAGAAGGCAGCTCTGATGCAAGAAAAATCACTGAGGGGTGAAGAAACAGCTTCAGAGCTTGCTTCTGGGTTTTATTGTCTAAAATCTTATTGCATTTCTAGAAAGAATCCAATTTCTTAGGCTTTTGTATATAGAGTAGTGAATTTCACTATTTATCATGAAATATGTATACGTTTTAATTTACCCTATGGACCAAAATGCTGGCTTTGAAATGAGTATTTGACCCAAATCTTGTTAGCTAATGGAATCTTCTTTTGAACGTTTCCCCTGACTGGAGATAAATGTTTTAGAGATGTCTTGATATCAAAAGACTGTTGTAAAACCGGTAAATTATATTCAAATTAAATTATATTTATTAAACTATATATAACATTTTTTAATGTAAAACATAGAACTCTTTTGCTTTTTTGTAGGTCATACCTTTGTGATCTTTTTTCCCTTCACTTAGCTGAAGTTCTGTTTGAAATGTGTGATTCAGCAATGGATTTTGCCGACGCAAAGATAAAAACGGAATAATAGTTATGCAAAATCGTGTAGGCATAACTTTAAAAATGTGTTTCACATAAAACACCTCCTCAGAGTTTTTACCATCATGACAGACTAAACAGTCTGGGACCTTGAGGCTCTGAAGAAGCAGCTCGTGCTCTTCTGTGACAGTTATTCAAAACATAGCTTGAGGAGGCCAGCTTTCCCAGTCGGACAAGTAGACCATGACAGTTCTTCCCCGAGGTTTAAACATGCAGTACTGACATGAATACAAAAATCCATTGTTATTGCTGTGTTAGTTTGAACACTGACCTACTCCTATCCCTTAGATTAATGAAGACCATCACAGCACTTTTATTTTGTACCTTAATTAAGTAATGATCTCCAGGGACCAAGCACTGTGTATGTAAAACTACAGTTGGCCTCAATGGGAAGGAACAGTTTGGACTTTTCTCAAGGCAGAAGAGATGATTAAAAAACAAGAGGAATTAGTAGAGGCGTGGGAACCTAAATTTAATCTTGGTCAGTACGCCACCCTCTCTTCTTCCATCTCATTCTTGTCCTGAATGTCTTTTCAGCAAGGATTGTTAGAGGGAAAACATACTGGCAATTTGCGTTTGCTGTGCTTTGCTAAGCTAACCAACAAGGTCAGCCTGCATTTGCTGGTGGTGGTGGTGTAGACCATCTCTGAACAGTAGTCAGGGGGCTCGTTCAGATCTGAAGCTTCCGAGGGTTGATGCTTCCTGTAAACATTCCTGTTAATGTTTACAGCATAATAATTCTCAAACGCAGAAAGATTTGAGTCACTAGGGGAACTTTGAAATTGTGTCAGATCTTTATAATGGTTTGTGACATTTAGTATTGTGATGCTTTAATATTGCAATAGCGTGCACTTTGTGTAAAATATTTGGAAAAAAATAATGATTTTCATGTATGGTTGTATTTGAAATCAAATCCAGGATATATTCCTTCATTACTGTGGAAATAGAGTGGTTTCAAATATTAAAAAAAATTTCCAAAATTGTACACTCTATTTCTGAAAATAAGTCTGGGCTCTGAAGGGTCCCTGACAGTGAATTTATCCTGATATACCTCAACTAAAATATGTGTTTAATAATAGAGGCTAGCTGGACAAGAATAGTTATAGAAAAATATAGAAAAGCGGGCCAACATAGCTCAAGAGGTAGTGAAGACTATTTTGTTGCCAGAAATACTTTCTGTATACATGTTTCTCCTGTGAGTCCATGAGGGGATCTAGTGTGTAGAGGGAACCAAATGCTTTCCCAGAACTACTTAGTATCATGAGTATGATAACCTGAATTCTCTAAAAACACTTGGAGTGGTTATTGTTATTTTTATTTTTTTAATTAAAACAAACCTATAGGCATCCAGAGGTTTTGATGAAAAAACCATGAAATTAAGATTCAAGCATTTTGGAAAGTTTTCTGTCTTCCTGAAACTGGTTAGGAAAATAATTTTTTAGTTCAATTTTAATTTGAGCTTGTACATTTCTGGCTTTTACCCGTTTTCATTTTAATTTGTTTCATTATTTTATTATGCACATTATAAAGTATTTATAACTTTAAATGTATTCTTAAAAATGGAGTTCTTAGCTAATTTATATGTTTTCACAACTTTAAAATGCCAGATAATGTAATTAAATGAAAAATTTTGAGACTTCTGTCATGGTTTAACCCCTGTAGCCAGCCAAGATCCATACAGCTGCTCACTCGCTTCCCCACAGTGGGATGGGGGAGAGAATCAGAAGGGCAAAAGTGAGAAAACCCATGGGTTCTGACAGTTTATTTGGTAAACAACAGCCTCACACGCAAACAAAGCAAGACAAGGAATTCATTCCCTATTTCCCATCGGCCGGCAGGTTTTTAGCCATCCCCGGGAAAGCTGGGCTTCATTATGTGTAACAGTTGGGAAGACAAAGACTGTAACTCTGAATGTCCTACTTTCCTCCTCCTTCCCCTGGCTATTACTGCTGAGCATGACGTCATATGGGATGGAATATCCCTTTGGTCATCTGGGGTCAGCTGTCCCAGCTGTGTCCTCTCCCAACTCTATCCTAGCTAAAACCAGTACAGCAGCTCATATATAAAATGAGACGGCTAAAAAAGTCACAGAATGTTTAGTAGCCTTTGGCTTTTTAAAAAAAAATTATAAATGTTGCCATAAAAAGGACCTTTTCTAAAACATCCCTGCGTTATCAACACTGGTTTTGTCACAAATCCCAAACATAGCACTATACCAGCTACTACGAAGAAAATTAACTATCTCAGGCAAAACCAGTACAGACCTCCTGTCACTTTTGGTGTTTTTTCGCAAGTAGAGTGTGATGGTTTTCATCTACTTCTTAAAGCCGCAGTGGTTTTAGCCACAGTTTCTAATTTTTCTTACTCTGAGGTAGGAAGAGAAAGCAGTCCTGAGCTCTTCCACTTTTTTTCTTACATGAGGGTGTATTACTGGCAGTTATAGCTCGTATTTGCATGAAAACATGTATTTATGCCAGAAGTTTGAAAGGCTTGTGGTCATCTAGTTACTGGCTGAACACTGACAGAACTGAGATGTGTTTGGCATAAAACGCCTACAAAAACAATTTCCAAAGATAAGTGTCCCTTTGTAACAAGAGGTCTAAGAAATAGAATTTGAACGACTCTACCGGCCTCGTTGGGTCAGTTCTGTTGATGGGATGGGGTCTTTGACCACCCCTTCAGACTCGCTCACACGTGAAGTTCTCTTCGGCACCTTGGACGATCAGTAGTCTCACTTGAAATGCGTTCCCTGTTCAGCAGATTTGCCAATGTGCATTTACATCTCTCCCACAGAGTCACGGAGGTACTCGCAGTATTTTGCAGCCCATGGGAGCATATTCAGTTGTCACATGAATAACTTATTTTTGTGCATCAAAATAGAAATAGTTTTCCTTAGCCATGGGATTTCATGATTTATTTTATTTTTTTTTTTGCTGCTTTTGGCTGCCGTCGGGAGCTGTTAGCTTGTTTTCACAAGTGGGTGATGCATATTCAGTTTGTTACTATGCCACTCGCACAAACCCAGGCAGTCCATCCAAAAAATTATGTTAGTACTTTTTCTAGCTGTATTGAAAAATCAGGAGATGCTTATTTTATGTAAGATAGTGAAAGGTAAAAATTTAGATTTGTGTCTATAGTATTTTGGTCGAAACCAAGTAAATAGTTTAATTTTGATATTTTATATACCAAATGGTACTTGGCTGATATTCTTTCAGCTCACTCTAAGAAAAGGCAAGAAAATATGTAAGTAGTAAATACAAGAGAAGATCAAGAAGAGTTGCGAAAGCTTGGGAAATGCAGGGACTGTGCATTAAACCAGCACTGATTTAAAAGCAAACAACAAAACATACGTTAGGAAATGTGTTTATCCATGGGTACACAGCAGACCATTACCACTCAAGGGAAAGCTCTCAGAATATTGTTATAGTTCCATTTAAAAACAGACTTAAATCTCGGTAGTTACTGGGTAACAAAATTGAAAGCAGGAGTTTTTATAGGAAAAAAAAAAATTAGCCACTTGGACCTCTATAAAGTTTCTACCCTCATCTCAAATGGGTGTAGTGGAACAGTGAAAGCTTCAGGGAAGCACAACAGGGATGAACGAAAGGCTTTGGAACAACCTCTGTACAAAGAACAGCTGTCAGATTTCAGTCTTAAGAGTTAGATGAGGGGAAAATAAACTAAAGGTCAAAATAAACAGAAAATTAATCTGGAGAGAAAGGATAGAAAAAGCTATTCATCATCTCTTCTGTACAAACAAGATGTTAGGGATCCAAATTAAGGTAATAGGAGACAGGTTCACAGGAAGTAATGAAGCCATTTCTTGTGCATCAAGTCACATAATTGTGAAATTCCTTGTCAAAGTTTATTGCGGATGGAAAGTTTGTATGAGCTTCAAGAGGAGGCTGGATAATTGCTAGGAAAATGCACTCACTGAGTGAGCCAGACACGTACAAATCATGTTTGTTTCAGAAATAAATGAAGGATAAGAGTACTTCTGATGGGAATGTCTTTTCTGGAGGAAATCTGAAGGCTGTGATACTTCTAATTTACTACTATTTATCAGCCAAATAACTACTTGGTATTTTAATCTGGAGACAGTTTATTGTTTTAGAAATAAATTATGAAAAGACCCCTAAAAATGATCAATTTTTTGACTTCACGTTATATTTGAAATTGTGGAAGAACTTTGGACATGCAGCCTATTCTAAAATGATCCAGGATACTTATGGGTCAGTTTATATTTTTTCAGAATTGTATACCTTTTTTATCTTCTGGGTAGCAAGGAAAAAGTCTTTAGCTTGAATATTTTTAAGACTAGAAAAAAATAATGAAAGGGGTTTTTTTCATGTTTTTTTGTAAAATCTCTTGCCTGAATGTTGCATCCTTTGCAGAGACAATATAGTTGTGTAACTTCGTGGGGTGTGATGATCTTAAATTTTTCAAAATGCCTTTAGTTGCCATTGAAGATCCTTGGTATGCTGTTTTAGTCTAGTGAAAAAAATGCAGCTTGCTTTATTCTCTAGGCAGTAGAATTTGTTTTTCATGAGTTACAATCCCCTTCACAAAATCTAATAACTCCTATAACAAACATCGATCTACTATGTCGTGAAAAGAAATAACTTTCCTAAAGTATATTAAAATTCTTGTTTTGGCACCACAGTTCAGTAATAAATCATACTAGAACCCCTTGTTTGAATTTTGACATAGTTTAGAAATATCATATTTCACTGAATAATTTTTTTAAGAAATGTTTGCCTATTTCAGAAAAAGCATTTTACTTTATACCAAAACTTCAAATATAGATGTCTGCACTATTGATTGGAAAATATTCCCAAAAGAATGCAAGTGAATACACCTTGGTATTAAGCAGTGCCCTGATTTTTTTTTTTTTTTTTGTGAATGTCAAGATTTTTGGACTCTTCATTGATGAGCTTCCTTGTTCTGTTTGGGGGTTGGTTGTTAGGGGGTTTGGGTGGGTTTTCCTTTTTTTACGCTTTATTGTAAATTTAGCTCAGAACTACCAGTTTCTATAAACGGATTTTTAATTTTTTTAAATTTTTTAAACAGAGCTTAATTGCTTCACAAGGAGCTCAGTCATGTGGGAACATCCCTCTTGAGACTGATTAATGCAAGCTGATGTTATTTTCAGCTTACTGTATCTGATCTTTGTCATGGTGATATATGTAATCTATTTAACTGTTCCAAATGCACAGAGACTGGAATAAATGAATATGCCTGTGTAGGGCTGACAAATACTTAGACAATTTTTCTTACTTAGCTTGCCAAGGTAAATTTAGAAAATAATCTTTTATTCCCCCTAAAAGTAATCAAGACACATTGAAAAGCTCAGAACTAATTATACACATAACTATATATAAACTATTTATATATTTTTATATTTGTAATATATATATTTATATATATATTTAAAAAAATAAATTCTGGGAATATCCTGAAGTTCTATGGCTACATGAAAAAACTTTAATGCCTGGAAGCATTGCCGATATTTAAACTATGCCAATGTGCTCTTCTAATTCTCACCAAGGCAGTGTACTTCCATGTTCTACAGAAAATAGACCGCTGTGCAGTAGGGGGCAGGTAGGGGATACATCCTGTCTCAGAAATGACTTGATCTGCAATAAATCAAAGAGGGGAAAAAAAGATTGCCAAGTGTATTTTCATTATGTATTACTGATGTGTTTACTGAATTTTTTTAAAAAGGTATGCATAAAACATGCATAATCTGTCTGCCTGGATTTAAATTTTTTTGCCTTAGATCATAGAAAATAAAGAAACAATTAAAGGTGAAATATCCTCCACAAGCAAGACACAAGTATTTTGGCTGATTACGAATTTCCATCTGTGCCATATTTTGTTCTCGACCAACAATTCATGAAATGTGAGCACAAAATAAGTAGAATCAGCTCAACCAGACTGGAAGCACTACGAAATAACTAGCATCCTGTCGCATTAATTAGGTCTGTTTTGTTAGCTTCTCTGCTAACATAGACTCAGTACCACCCTACACTGCTGTTTTCTGTGTCAGCCAGGAAAGGTGGTTAAATCCATGTTGCAGCCTTTGTGAGGCTGAGGTGTTTTAAAGGAAAACATGAGCAAACAACGAAAGCCAATTTGTGTTTTCAGAAAGAAGAGCTCACGTATTGAAGAATTAAACTCCAATAATTCATATAACGCTAACCGCTGTCTTTCTCTAATTACATGCAAATGTTTCAGTACTAAACACTGCACAATGCTAAAAATGTTGGTTGCTAAAATAAAATATAAAAAAAGAAAAGGCAGCTGAGCTACGAGTACAAATGAACAGTGGGATTCCAAAGAGGCAGTTCGCCCTTAGTGCTTACGTGTCTTTTATTCCTTTAAACTTTTGCCGCTTGAAAAGCCACTGAATGAGTGACTGGAATAACTGAAGAAAGAGAAATGAGGGAATATTTTTAATAAAAAACAATATCTACCTTTAAATGCTTCTTTACCTACGTTCATGGCTCTGTTTTTCCTGTGAATCTAACAGATTTCAGTTCTGTGCCTTACTGCAGCAGGTTTCTTGTGCTTATTTTCTCCAGGGATTCTGAGACCGGTAAGCCCTGAGACGCACCCGCTCCTTTTTCTTAGATGCTGTGTATTGTTTCATACCTGTGAGTTTTTTAAGGCTTTTTAATAGATGTTTGGTTGCCTAGCATTTGTAGAACAATCCATCCACTATAAGAAATCTTATTGTTGTATGTTTACACATCTTTCCATGGCTAGTGTTCTGATTTAGGGTATTATGCAGTGTGCTTTCATTAAAGATACTTCAATATTCATCAATACTTAAGTACATGCACTCCCGTAGAATAAAGATATAGAATAAAATCTCAGTACTGCAGTAATTGGCATCAGTGCCTTGAAAGATTGTAAACTGTTTTGAGTTCTGACGTAGCTGTTCTGCAAAATTATAAAAGTTAACCTCCCTTACAGAGGAGCTCATTCAGCTAAACCAGGCTTATAATGAAGTGAACATATAAAATGTCTTTTGTTATTTATATTAAACACCCACTTTTAAGGCTTGTTGGCATAAAAGGAATGAAATCTTGTTATTTCCTTTGCAATCTGTATTACCCTGGCTGACCTGACAATTTTGCTTTAGTCCTTTGCAAAAATAGCTAGAAGATATTTTCATTGAGATAGCTAATTTTTCTTTTTACTTTGAATGCATTTAATCTATTTCTGCTCCTCTACCTTGCAGGTTTTTATTTTGATTTTCGTAAGATCTAGCCTTTTAAACTGTCTTGTCCTTCTCGAAGTTATTGGTTATCTGTGATTTGGCCTGATGGAAGTGTGATATAAAACTGACACTTTAGTCCTTTCTGTGAACTCAGTTTTCTAAGATTCCCCCACCATTCCGAGAGTATCAAATGTCGTGCTTAATATCCACATCATCATCACTTTTAAAAAATTACCTGTCCAACTTGTTCTACTGGCATTTGTTCCCATGCATTTCTATTCACTAAATTTTTGCCAAAAAGTGTTTTCTGGACCTCTGTAGATTTTCCAATATAGTGAAACTTTTGTAGATCTTAACAGCTCTGAATAGAGCTTTTCATATTTCTGTGAATGTTCCTATGTGACTACACTTGAGAGGTTAGAATTTGAAATAATGAGTAATAAAAAATGGGTAATATTTAGTTTGAAATATTTGGTTTATTTTGAAGTACTTTAATCTAGATAATTTTTTTTAAAGAGAAGTAATTGCATTGGACGGTAAAGACTGGATTCATTTTATCTGACCAGTACCAGCTAAAAAGTGGCCAATCTCAGACTAGTTTCCACACTCGTCTCCTAGGCAACTGATTAATTTTAGGCAAGTGATTAATTTTACCAATTCTGGATGCTAGTTTTAGGGTAGGAATGAATCTTCGTATGAAACTGTCCTTCTCTCCAACTATGGTGAAAGTCAGGTTAATTGCTACAGATAATCAGACTTTAAAATCATTAGTGGTGGACAGGGTGACATGTACAGTTTGAAATGGAGGCAAGAACCATCCCCGGAGGTATTTAACAGATGTGTAGACGTGGTGCTGAGGGACATGGTTTAGTGGTGGACTTGGCAGTGTTAAGTTTACGGTTGGACTTGATGATCTTACGGGTCTCTTCCGACCTTAAGGATTCTATGATCTATGTCTATCACAGACAAATTAGCTGAATATAGCTGTTGTGTTGCATCCTATAGTAAGATGTGTTAAAAGCAAATGTCTGTATGATTCTGGTAGAAAGGAAAATGTATCAGGAAAGAGGGGGGAAGGGCAGAAGACACAGAACACTGATTTAGCTGTGTTTATTCCTATTGAGGCACAATTGCATCTGAATCTAGAGACTCCTCAAGCTCTTTTGTTTTCATTTGTAACTACAAGAACTTCACTCACTTCAGAGACAGGAGCAAGGGGAAAAAAAAAAGGTTGACCTTAAAAGCATGTTCATTTAAATTTAAAAATCCTTTTGCCTAATAGTAGATTAAAGCCAAAGTTTCGTGAAAGCTGACTGAGAAGGCGGCAGCTGCCACTGAGATTCCATGCCCTTTCCTGAACAATAGCTGTTCTGTGATGTTAAAAAGCACAGTAACAGCATGTTCTTTCATTTTACATCCAGTCCTTGACATAATATTTAGGACTGGCTGCTTGCATACATTGTTTAAAGAGCACTGACATGTCTTCCCCTTTGACACCCACTTCAAATGAGTACAGATGATGCAGTGCAACATGGAAACAGGTGATTCTGATACTTACCTAGGTCTCAGACTGTTTACAGCAGTAGTATTCAAGTATTGTTTTGTACTTATTTGTCTGAGCTAAATATCATGGAATCTCAGAATAACTGACATGGAAGGGAGCTCTGGAGACTGGTCAGTCCCATCCCTGTGCCCAAAGCGGGGACACCTGGAGAGGTTTGCTCAGGGCTGAGCCCAGCTGCTTTTTTAATATCTCCAAGGAGGGTGATTCAACAACCTCTATGGGCAACCTATGCCAGGGTTTTATCACCCTCACAAGAATAAATGTTTTTTTCTAATATGTAAATGGAATTTCCTGAATACCAGGAATACCTGAATCCCAGTTTGTGCCCATTGCCTCTTGCCCTGTCTTGGGAACCCCTGAGAAGAGTCTGGTTCTGTTTCCCTTACCACCCTGCAACAGGCATTCCTGCACACTGATGCTATTTCCCCTGAACTTTCTCTTCTCCAGGCTGAACAGTCTCAGCCCTTTCATTCTCTCCTCGTATGAAAGATACTTCAATTGCTTAATCAACTTCCTGGCTCTTCGCAGCCCCTGCTCATGTATGTCTCTGTTGCACTGGGGAGCCCAGAACTGGACTCAGCACGGTGAACACTTCTCACCAGGGATGAGCAGTGGGGAAGAACCACTTCCCTCCACCTCTGATGTTCTGCCTGATGCATCACAGGATTTCTTTGCCCCAGGGACGTGTTGATGGCCCATGTTAAACTTGCTGTCTACAAGGACCCCCAGATCTTTTTTTGCAGCCTCATCGTCTGTCCCTAAGCAGAAGTCCTGCCTTTCCCTGCTGCTGCTTTGCCATGCTCAGGGAGACTCCCCCTCCTCTCCTCGCTCTCCCAGACCAACCTTCCCAAAGAACCAGTAGACATCCATGGTGGTGAGCTGTCCCACCATGTCTCTGCCATCCCCACGAGATCACAGCCCTGCAACTCAAGACTCTAGAACAGTCTAGATTTGACAGAATAACAAAAGCAGAAATCCAGAGGAACGTCCAGACATCTAACTGGTTGTTTGTGCTGAGGGAAAGGTGGCAGCAGTAATTGCAAGAAGGGAAAACAAAAACCTATTTGGTGAAAAATAACATTAAGGAAACTAATAAAAGCCTTCTTGCAATGTTGTTGGCTTAGCAGACCTTTCTCATGAATACGTAGAGGTTTCACTTTGTGCCTTCAGAATCTGAAAATCGCCGTGGAACAAATAGTATCCTACTACGTTGGTTAGAGTGTTAGTTTTAGTTTTTATTCAGGATATGGGGAAAATCTGTTATGTATTGCGTGAACCTGCGTGTTTGCATGTGCAAATAAAGGAGGAGGAGGGGGAGGAAAAAAAGGCAAGGAAGGATATAAGTAGGAGATATCGAATATGTGTGAAAGATGGTTTTCTTTGGCAAAATTGTGGCAGTTGTGTTCGCCTTTTTCAGGTATATTTTTAAACAAATGTTTATGTTTGGATTTTTATGGGTTGTATGAGAATGTCTTTAACTTTTATTTGTGTAAATATTTTACATGGGAACTTCTATAGGGAAACAAAATAGATTTTGTTTTTAGCTTGTCTCTTAAAATAAAAAATTCTATACTGGTACTGGCTAATTTAGACACTTCCTGCCTACCTAAGCTTGTTAAATTACAGTCTGTTTGCTACAGCTGGCAGTCCTTGAGAGTTATGTCCAATGCATTTTAGAATTCATGAAATACATGAGGTCATTGGTCTTGTGATTCGATTCAGAAAGGCACTGTTTTAGTAAAAGTAAATTTTTTTCAAAAATTACCTCTTAAAATGTAAGTTCAGACTGGTATCTGACTGAAAGAATTGTTTGGCTATAGCTTTTCATGCATAATAGTTTTTTTGGGATTTCGCAGTTACAACAAAGCTGGAAGTAATACAGTTTGCTCAATAGTGTGTTTTGCTTCTATAAATAGAAAGAGCACATGTTAGGGTTTCAGACTGTGTTTGCCAATATTTATTTGGAAACTTGTGTTTAGAAGTTACTAGTCACATTTGCAAAAAGTACTGCAATGAAAAATAGTAGAGGTTGCTGTTTCCATTACTTGCTGCACACTAATAGGTATCTTTATGTTTTTAATGTATGAAGTCCCCAAAATAAAAGATGGAAGATGGGAAGTAATTGGAAATACTTAATACTGTTGGACTACAAAAATGACAGTAAAATCTCATGTCCTTGTAGGTAAACTTTCATTTGAAGATGTGGCCTTGAAAAATCTCAAAGTTTATTGCATGTGATGTGTTTTCTGAAGATTTTATTTGAGTGGATTTACAGTTAGTCCTCCCAATCAATACGGCCTTTGGATATCAGAAAGGAGATTAGTCTAACACTAACACCAGATTCTGCCTCCAGAAATTTTATAAAACACTGGAAAGAGAACAATAATAGTTGTAAATTTTGTACTCAATCCATTAACTTGGTAGCAAACTCTGGAAGTCTAAAATCAAAAACTGGCTGATTCCATACCACGCATAAGGACATTATCAGTATTCCATGATCCAAGAGGTGAGCCAGCCATTTCCAGCCTCCTGAAGGTTTCTCTTGCCTTTGCGGAGGACAAATGTGCCAGAATCAGGTTCCAACCCGGTTGTTTATTTCTCAAAAAGTAGCTGACATTTGGCATAAATAGATGAGCCTCTCAAAGTTAATCTAATACTTGTTACTCAAAGTGAAGAACCAAATCTAAAAGTCTTTAATCACTGTGGTGACTTTTTGCATAACAATCTGTTATTGAATTATTGACATTATTAATGGAATAATTTTTAAGACCCGACTCTTATTCAAGAACATTTTATTTGCTCTCATTCTGTGTTTCTAAGTACTAAAATTCCAAGTGAATTTTACTTCATGCACTATCATGGTATGCAATAAAAGAGAAAGTACTGATCTAAATATTATTTGGCAACATCCAAGACTCATTGCTTGGAGAAAAATGAATGATTCTCCCCCACCCCCCACTGTCTTCTGATTTCTTCGGGCTTCTCTCTTGATTTTTCTTTCCTGGTTTTTTTAATGTCTTTTGTTGATTTTACATGTTGCTTGCCATTCTGTATTCATTATTTTAGCAATAGCCCAACTTCTGTGCCAGTATAATATAATAACAACAATTCAGAATACTCCATGATTTATCCTCATTATATATTCATTGTACTAGACTCCCTGGCATAGCAAACTCTCTCATAGAGCTGCCACAAATCACACCATGTTAGCAGGCTACATTTTTCACTGAAGACAATATTGATCATAGTGGCTGAGCAAGGAGTTCTAGGATTAAAGGGTCACATCCTATGTTTCTGTTACTTTTCCATGCAAGACTTCCTTTTTTCCTTCTCCTTGCTATTTCCACAAGCAATCTGATTATTTGAATGTCTAGCATGTATTGGGGGCTTTTTTATCTGATTTTTCAGCACTCAAGATAACTTTCGAACAAGTAGAATAGTCTTGCCTACAGCTTTTCTAGCTGTCAGGGGAAGATGAGTACAGTCATTTTGGTCCTTCTTAGTTACAAAATGTAAGTTCATCTTGCAGATTGCAGATGAATCCATGTTATAGCTCCCTTGAATACAACCCTAAGCAGCACTGGTTGGGAAGACAAAGGCTCTGCTGTTGTGGCCTTGGTCTCCGCTCCAACAGCAGCGAGGCAGAGTGTGCCAGCTGAACGGTTATCTGCAAAGAAGCTTGAAAACCCCTCCTAGCATAAACATCTCATTTGTGTATCCAACTGGACACAGCCTGGATTAACCAGGTTGTGCACCACCTGGAATGGTTCTGCAGACCAGGGTATGGCAGATGGCTTTGCAGTAGCAAAGAAAACTTCATCTCTTTGCCTTCAGCACAGCCCTGGCTCTGTGATTTCAAAGTCATTTGGAGCAGTTAGGAAACCTAGAACACCTGTGCTTTACCCAGGTCTCCTCCTGCTCCATCATCTTCAGATTATTAGATAGCAAGGTGTGCTCTGAGGGCGGAGTGGATTAAAAAAAAGCACTAAAGGAAAGGCACAATGTTTATAGTACAGAAAATTGTTATACAGTCCTGCTTTTGTGAACTATCTGGTGAGTCTACAGCACTACCCAGACCCTGGTTTTCTTTGGTGATGTTTTCACTATTAGTTTTTCTTTGCATTCTTGACTTCTCTAGGATTTATTTATAACTTGCAAGTTTTCTCTTTTTTTTTTTTTTTTTTTTTTTTTTTTTTAAATTTTTTTTTTTTTATGACACAT
>VYZM01002482.1:247172-284722 GCA_013398915.1 Dromas ardeola | reverse complement strand
CCCAACTCTCTCAGTCTGTCTTCGTAGCAGAGGTCCTCCAGCCCTCTGAGCATCCTCGTGGCCCTCCTCTGGACACGTTGCAGCACGTCCATATCTTTCTTGTAGTAGGGGCTCCAGAACTGGACGCAGTACTCCAGGTGGGGTCTCACGAGAGTGGAGTAGAGGGGGAGAATCCCCTCCCTCGACCTGCTGGCCACACTTCTCTTGATGCAGCCCAGGATACGATTGGCCTTCTGGGCTGCAAGTGCACACTGACGGCTCATGTTGAGCTTCTTGTCCACCAGTGCTTTTCTTCAGGGCTGCTCTCAAGCCAGTCACTGCCCAGCCTATATCGGTGCTTGGGATTGCCCCGACCCAGATGGAGGACCTTGCACTTGGTCTTGTTGAACTTCATGAGATTGGCATGGGCACACCTCTCCAGCCTGTCAAAGTCCCTCTGGATGGCATCCCTTCCCTCCAGCGTGTCAGCTGCCCCACACTACCTTATAACCTTTTTGCTTTTCTTTTTCACAGGTATCTTCTTTCAAGTTCTGGCTCTCTGAAGTTCTTACAGTTTTACTTTCTGCTATAAGAATTCTACTCTGTTCTTCTCAGTCTTCCTTATCTTTCTCTTTTTCTTAACTTCCTCACTTGTGTATCAAATTGGAAATATCACAAAGCATGCTGATTCCTCATGGGAATCACAATGAAGCGCTGTGTCTCTTTGAAAATACCATCATAATTAAAAACAATTTCGTGCAAAAACATACAATGGCAGAATTAGTGCTATTTAGCTCCGTTTACCGTGATGTTCCTAGAATTTGGAGTCATTGGTTAATGAGGAGCTGTTGGCACATTGTACTCAATGATAAAGAGAAAAGACTAATTAAAGGTACAAAGTGATTCTGAAATTGTTGTACTTTCTATTAACACAAGATGTCAAAATCACTGTATCCTCCCCAAATGGATTAGTCAATCAGTAGTTAAAACAACTGAAAAAAACAAACAAGCAAACAACAAAAAACCAAACCAAACAAAAAACCAACCAAAAAAACCAACACCAAAAAACCACACCACAATTAAGAAAAGCCTTTTTTTCTTTAACTGACAGATCTTGACTTTCCTATCTTGGAGAGGACTCAGTGTCCATGACAGTACCATAAGGTCACTGGATGTTAGTGTGATGGGCATTCCTTGATTTTTAGAGCAGTTGACACTGTGAAAGAATGAGAGCGTGGCCAAATGCTATTAGCCAAGCAATAGTTCCTGTTAGGAATTATGGTGATGCTAATTTTTATCTGTGCTTTCAGACCTTTCCACAACGTGACACCAGCACAGATGGCAATGCGATAACACAATAAATCCCATAGGAAACTTGTTGCCATCCGAATAGGTGAGGATTGCTGATCAGTACAGAAGGGTTGTCCTTATGTGCAAATGCCTCAGTCTGCAACAGAAGCTCAAATCTGTGAAACTTATTTATCCGTTCATCTTGAGTAACTTCTAATGCTGGCTGACCACAACTCTTGCTCAACCTTCAGGGAAACCATGCATACTAAATTTCTCCTGATTATTCTGATGTACAAACACCATAGGCCCAGATTACAAATAATGTTTTTAGATGCTTAATTCATCTTGATTTAAGTAGGGCTATATATCTAAGCAACTTTGACATTAAAAACATTCCCTTCTGCTGTTTATTGCAGACAAAATGACTAGTGTCTTATATTCTAAGTGAGGTTGTATGAAGTAGAACATGAATCTCTGCTATTTTCTTTCTTACCTCTAATAGAAGAAGCAGATACAATTCTATACATTTTTTCCTTGCTCTTTTTAAGGAATCATTTTGCGTTCTATCACGTTTTACACCATAATAATACTTTTATTTCTGAAGAATGTGTGATGGGGCCCTGCTTTCCTGGAAATGGCTAAATGTCTGCCTGCTGATGGGAAGTAGGGAATGAGTTTCTTGCTTTGCTTGTGTGCACGGTTTTTGGTTTCCCTGTTAAACTGTCTTTATCTTAACCCACAAGTTCTCTCACTTTTACACTTCTAATTCTCTCCTCATCCCACTTCAGGGCAGTGGGCAAGCGGCTGGGTGGGCCTGAGCTGCCTGCAGGGGTTAAACCACAACGACTGTGTATAACATTTGTGTAGTGTGAAGACTTTCGGAATCTCATAACAGTAGTTGGTAGTTAGTGATTTTGAAACAGTAAGGAAACCCGGCTTATTTTTTCCTTCTATTTTTAAAAGGAAAAGTCTTACTGCAGAGTACCCAGCACTTTCAACTGTGGAGTTACCTGCTTTTTTTTAATATCCTTATCCAATGTACTTCAAACTTTTTTGTTTGGCATAAATAATTTCGCACTATATTCCAAAACACATTATGACATAATCTGTTCCTCAGCTCAACCTCAGAAAGAAAATAATCTTTAAAACATGGAGGCATAAAATCAGGAAAGATCCATAGGGTGTTTAGATGAAGCGTCACTGATTGTCAGGAGAACAGGAAGCAGAGATAATTGCAGAAGGAAAAACCTCACAACAGTCCAAGGGAAAATGGGGAATGTCTGGTTTTAACATTTAGAAAAAGCTGGAGTGAATTCCAAGTTTGAAATAGAATTGGAAACCACATAATGGGGTTTTATACTGAATGTTCATCAAAACTCTAATGATTTTCACTTTTCAGCTGTCTACTTTGTGAGAAAGAGGAGTATCCCTCTGTTCTCCTGTTCCCTGACAACATCACAGGTAATGCTGGAGCGTATGAAGTCTCGGGCATATAACTGATTCCCACTTCAGTTATATGTGTGGTCAGACCTTTTATAATGAGAAAAGTATTTTATTTCAATTCTGGTTCTTTTTCTTGATTTAGGAAAAAAAAGAAAAGAAAGAAAAAAAAATTCGTTTGCTTTCTGTTAGAAGTATGGGAATGAACAAGTGAAATACCAATGTTAAATAAGGTCAGAAAAGTTGCAGTGAGATTGAAGTTACTTCAGAAAGCCATAAATATTGGATTTTTAGCTTCCTATGCTTTGTTGTTTTGCCTCTTCCTTTTCTGTGTGTACATGTTTATATAAACGATGACAGTAGTAACCCAGGGAAAGAACAGAAGAAAGAAAGGGGGAAAACAGTGGTGGGGAGACGGAGGTTAAAAGAACTGATGGTGAACAAGAGAAACATGCGTAACATCTTAAATAAAAGATGAGCATAATAACATTGCTCTTTTCCTAGGGGGTCTATAAGCATGGGGTGGATTTGATGTGGAAGAGGATTGGGTTTGCTCCTGGAGTTGTGGTTCCTGCTGGGGCCAGTGCTGAAGGATTTTTCTCCACCCAAAATACTTGTTCTATTTCAGGGAACTCCTGGTTTTACTTTCCAGGTGGGTTGGAAGGTGCTTCAGGTTGTCTGGAATGGGGCAAGGATGGTGTTGCTTCCATGTTCTACAGAGGTGTGATTATCACAGAATCACAGAATGGTAGGGGTTGGAAGGGACCTCTGGAGATCACCCAGTCCCAGCCCCTGCCAGAGCAGGGTCACCCAGAGCAGGGGGCACAGGAACGCGTCCAGGCGGGTTTGGAATGTCTCCAGAGATGGAGACTCCACCTCCTCTCTGGGCAGCCTGTGCCAGGGCTCTGCCACCCTCAAAGTCAAGAAGTTCCGCCTCAAGTTGAGATGGAATTTCCCGTGTCCCAGTTTGTGCCCATTGCCCCTTGTCCTGTCCCCCGGCACCACTGAGAAGAGCCTGGCCCCATCCTCTTGCCTCCCGTCCTTTAGCTATTGCTGAGCGTTGCTGAGGTCCCCTCTCAGTCTGCTCTTCTCCAGCTGAACAGCCCCAGGGCTCTCAGCCTTTCCTCAGCACAGAGATGCTCCAGTCCCTCATCATTTTGGTAGCCCTCCGCTGGACTCTCTCCAGTAGTTCCCTGTCCTTCTGGAACTGGGGAGCCCAGAACTGGACACATGGATGGCACTAGAAGACATTTGCCTGTTTCAGGTGTCTGTGGTTACATAGGAGGAAAAGTTAAACATTTTAGTTTGTAGTTTGAAAAGAAAAAGGTGTTTCTTTCCAGTGTTGGCAATAACTTTCAAACACCTGCCTACTTGAGCTGTTTGAAGCATTTGTATTTCAAATGCAGCAGTGGTTGAAAGAGGATAAACATTCATGAGCTGAAAAAATTGAGATAAGTTGTGATGCACAGTGTTACTACATGCTTCATGCAGGGAGAGAAAATTGGACACACTTGGTCGTGACGAGGCTCAGCCAGACTTTCACACACAAGATATCGACTGCCAGATGCGCTTTATCTGTGCTAGATGGAAGAAGAATATAAATGAGGCCAAACACCTGTGTGTGTAAACTGGCATTTCAGATAATGTTTTATCATTCTGGTTATGTTTGTAGCATTTAGATTTGTCGCTTTTGGAAATTGCATGACATTGCTAATGTGTCGTTAAAAGAATGATTTAGAGCTTGGGATTTTTGATTAATTATGCTACTTGTAAAAGTATCCCAAATCACGTGTGCTGGAACAAAGTATAGGAATTGTAGGACTTGACAGCTGAAACATGACTTCTATTTCCTGACTGTTGACACAGAAGTAACTATGAATCTTTGATGCAACACACTTGCACTTGCTCATCCTCAGGAGAAGGTATTCCATTTCCCACCCCCAAGCAAATGAACCAGTGTTTCTGCTTCATTCGAAGGTGTACTATGGGCATTACTCTTTAAAAACCTAATTCCTATTATAGTGAGAGTATTTCTGTATTTTTCTTTACGTATTGATTTTATTTAATTTATGAAGTATTAAAACTTTAAGCAAACTGTTGACATAAAAATTTAGAAGTTCACGTAAGTTATAATGAAATTTAAAAAGTAGAGGAAGAGGAGAAGAAACTAAAACCTGCCTCAAGGAAGCAGCTTTTACTATGTTCATTGATATCAGTAACTTTTGGCAAGACTCCAACACTATTCTGAGATTTCCCCAGCTTGTGCCAGTGTGCTCGCTGGCATAAATCAAACAATTAATTTTTATTCCAGAGACTCCATTGCCAATATTTCAGTGTTAGAAAGCTGGAAAACTCCTGAAATGGTTGACTTCTTTTTTCAGCTCTGTTTCCTCTAGGAAAAGTGGCAAACCTTAGGGAATAAGAAATTATCACTTATAAACTGAATATATCGAAACCATTTTAATAGGAAAGGCAGAAAGAAAAATGGACATCTATGAGTAAAAAAAAAAATATGCAGCAGGTAGCATAAAAAGGATTATTATAAAGGGACTTTTACCAAAGAGATCTGGCAGGATTTGTCCATTTCTGATTTCTAAGATTAGGGTTTTTTGTTCTCTGAAATAGTCTCATATTTCAAACACCTTTAGCCTTCAGCAGGATAGTAAGGCTATTATCAGCTCCTGTTGCAGGGATGGGCTGGAGAAAAACCAGTGCTTGTTTCAGTGATATGAGTTTTATTTCTCTGATACTTTTTGTTAGAGACGCGATAGGCAAATTCAATCTCTCTGGGATGGTGAGAAGGAGGGGGGCTCTGGTGAAGGCAGGAATGAACTGAGGACCGGGCTGTTTGCACACTAGAAAGCTTTGACTGGAATGGAGCTTCTTTTTAGCTTCTGGTAAAATGTTTTGCTCTTTATTGATGTTGGACAAATGCACGTAGATTTTTTGGGCAATATTTTTACATGTATCTTGGTATAGAAATATAATACTGAGAAATACATATCTATCAGGTACTCACTGGTTGCAAAGCATAAGGTGAAATGGCTATTCGGAAAAATTTTTACACTGAAAGGGTTATTAAGCATTGGAACAGGCTGCCCAGGGAAGTGGCTGAGTCCCCATCCCTGGAGGTATTTAAAAGATGGGTAGACATATTGCTCAGAGATATGGTTTAGTGATGGTTTTTGTCAGAGTTAGGTTGGTGGTTGGACTCGATCTGAAACGACCCTTCCAACCCAGGCAATTCTATGATTCTATGGTGTCTCGATTGATAAAGTTTTCCCTCATTTACTATACAGGAATAATTCATTTTTTGAAAGACACATTGGTTGTGTTTTGAATTTTTGAGCTAGGGACATGAGTGAGAAAAAATATTTGAAAATGGTGGCATGGTTCTATCAGTAAACTGTAGGGCAGGCAGAGCTGTATTTATCCTTCTACAAGGAGTAATGTTCATCTACAAATGTGAGGCCTCATGAAGCCCAGAAGTATTATGGTTCTACTAATAAAAAAAGCTGCTGTCAGCTTAACTGTGATAACATATCTTAAAACAAAGTTTCTTCTTGCAGGAAATAGAGAGAATATATGAGGACAAAGATATCAGAAACTGGTAGAGAGTTTTTGGAGGCTAGTTTAGGTGAGACTCCATGTGATATTGCCCCTTAAAGTTACTTGGGCTGTGCAAGGGGGGTGCAGGGTACCTCTAGGCTGAACTTTGAGAAAGTAGTTCCCAATTCAGTCTGCTCTAACGTAAATCAATTCTACTACTGAAAAAGGAAGCCCCTAACTCCTCCTAAATGCTGCTGTTCATTCTCAATATAAAAATGTTTTTGTTCATTTACAACACTATGGATTTTTTCACCTGTCTCATTTATGCAGGTTTGGGATTTTGCTTTTGATGAAACTCATTTTACTGAAATAAATAAAAAAAAAGAAAAAAGGTTGGTATAGGTTAACATAGGTACATGGATTTGTCCTTCCTCCTTTTCTTAGAAGAAACATAAATCCCACAGGATATGCATTTACTGGTTTTATTTCTTCCATGACAGTGGGCTGTCAAAATGCAGAGATTAGGAATAACTCACATTTTGGTTTCTTGCAAATATAAGGGATTCCTAGAAAAGATTGTTGCATCCGGTTTATATGGCTTATTAGAGGTCTCTTCTGGCAGCGTAGCAGGAATAGGCCTGGACTCGCCATATTTAAACTGTTCAGTGCTGGATTTTTCCCTTGGAGATCAGTTGCATTTACAGACACTTGTCAAGTAGCAGACGGCTTGGTCCTATGAACGAGCTGGGACTGGAGCATGGGTTGGCAGTATTTGCTACGATGTCACTGAAAATACAGTATTTCCAACATAGATCTATTTGTACATTATGTGAAAGCCGTAAAAAGTTCAATTTTTCTACTCTTTGTCCCTAGATAATGCCTTTAAAGCAGGTTCTGGAAAATTAATTTTTTTTTTTTCCTCTTGAAACCTTTTGAATTATGTACGCACATCGGTGGGTACTAAATAAATTGTGATCACTTAAGAGAAAGACATTGCCATCATTGAAGATAATTTAATGAGGCTATTTGCTCAACGCACCGTGGTGAACAGGAGAGTGAAAAGGTACACCTTATTCTGTAAATTTACAAAGCAAAAAGGACATGAAAATGTGATTTCAGATTGACCAGTGTTACAAAATGTACTCAAAGGTCGAAGGCGTTTCCCGATGTAACGCAATGGTGCCTCTCCACAGGCACCTTCTTGGCTCTTCATTGCTATCAGTCTTTCTTGGTCAAATGAATTCAGCTCTGGTTCTGTAGTGTTTTTGCAAAGCATGTCTAAAAATTTCTTAGTTGGAGGTTCTACTGCACTCAGAATGGTTCTTAATAAAAAATGGGAAAGTTGAGGGTCAGGTATTATAAGCAGTCAACTGAATATGCAGCTAAATGAGAGTAAATTTTAAACTGAGTGGTATAATTTTCTGGCATAACTTGAATGTGCTCTTAAAACACGAGTGTATTCTGAATGAAACAGTTCTGCTCATCTTATCTTGTAGTTTCTACTCAAGCAAAACTGTCATTCATAGAAAATAGCTTCCCGATCAAAGACGACAGAACAGCATTCTCATCTTCTCCATCACTGATGAAAAGATGCATGACTGCATGAAATTTCATGATCACAAATCCATTTCCCTGTCTTCTCTTTGCATGATCTTTGTATTACCATGTATCTCAAGTCAGCCGAGAGACTGACTTCCAAAATACGTCTTTTTACAGTACAGTTTCCTTTTGACATAAAACGAGTATGGTTGTAATACAGCAGGATCTATATCAGTGTGCATTTGCCAACTCTTTGGGATAGATTTTATGAATACAGTTTAGATGTGAAACTGTGAACATATAAAAAAGTACATCAACACACAAAACAGGGTTCCATTTTTTCTTACCTCTCTGGGAAAACTAAGCCAAACCAAAGTTATCCTTTCCAGAGTGAGTCATATAACAACCTAAAATTTCAAATAATAAATAGAAATTCTGAATTGTCAGTATAATGTTTCCTTTTCTTGCTAATCAGGAAAGGTAATGAAAAATTTTTTTGTTCTAGAGGACTTCTTGACAGAAACTAAGAAATTCAATTTATGACATGTCTTTCAAAAAAAAGTATTCACAGAGACTCTCATAACAACTTCATGCAAAATTCATTTAACTTGAAAATCTTTCCATTAATTATACCTAGTTTATACCTCAAATTATACCTAATATGCCTAATTATACCTAATTAGGAAATTATACCTAATATACCTAATTATACCTCAAAATTTTTTTTGACCGACATGTTTTTTTTCCAGTTTGAAGATAATTCAGGAAAACAAGGTGCAATTAAGAAGCAGTCCCTTGAACTTTCCTGTGCTGATACCAGCATGAGGTCTCAGCTTGCACAGCCATGTGATTTTCACCTTCTACTCCTCGACCAAAGATGAAGAAGTATTAAGTGTTTGTTTAGGCCATAGAGAGGGAAAGGAAAAGCCCGCTGGATTTGGTGCTGAAGACATTTTTCACAACAGCGGAAGCCCTTGGCTGATTCTACAAATTTTGCCTGAATTCCTTCTTTCCTTTTCAGACAAGGTCTCATGGTGGGGTTTTCCTGTCCTCAGCTGAAGCTCTGTACAGCAGCAGTAAACAAGAGTTTACTGCAATAAATTTATATGGGCTTTTCTGTTCCTTGCCTTTAGCAAAATAAAAATATGAGAGCATTCAAAAGGGAAGATAAAGTAGAAAACCAAGGCTTGCCTATTACTTTAGCTATGCAACAGGATCACATTTAATAACTGAAAAATCTTGCCCTTTTTATCATTTATAAACAGTCTTAATTGTCTTTGTATAATTGATATTGATCATATCATAATTGAACTGACATGTTTCTAAGCTAACTATAAATTATAATTTATCATAGAAAAAGTTTAATTGAAACTTATATAACTAACTGTTGGTTAGTCGTTCTGAGGAGATTTAATAGCATACCCTAAACTGTAAACAAAAAGATTCAAGCCTAAAGATAAATATTGATACAAGTCTTCTAAACTAGAAGCACAGACAAAATAATCTTGAAAGAAGATGAATTACTTCATGAGCATAAATG
Source organism: Dromas ardeola (assembly GCA_013398915.1). Classification (NCBI taxonomy): domain Eukaryota; kingdom Metazoa; phylum Chordata; class Aves; order Charadriiformes; family Dromadidae; genus Dromas; species Dromas ardeola. Next base: position 275,385 of record VYZM01002482.1, on the reverse strand, counting down.
ACGTCTATTATAATGAAGGCCTTAACTTGCATGTAACTGCAAAGAATTCATTGCTCAAAACTGATCAGATGGATTTTTATGTGTTTGCAGAGTTTTTCAAATTGGCCCTTGTCAAAGATAATCTAAGATAATATTTATTTCCTTGTTACTTTTCCAAAGATGAACTGAGATATTATGTTACTTTTCCTCTCTAGCTACCAATAGATAACTTTTAACTGGGGGGGGGGAAGGAACGACGGCTTTGCAGAAACAATTTATGCTGATAAATTCGTGCACATTTTCCACAGAACAATTGGGAGGAATGCAAAGGGATGGGCTATTAATGATCTATCAGACACAGTGATTGTTCTTATTTCTCTTATATATTTTGTTTTGAACGTGCAGCCCTGACAGAAGAGAAGGCAACTCTCTTGTGATTAATGGCAGGGTATTTCAAATGTTTAATATAAATTTTCCCTTTTGTGATTGAATCATTATCAACTTTATTTAGGATTTTATTTAATTATGATGAAAGCTTTTGATGGATATGTCTGCTATGCTGAGTAAGTCAAATGCGGCAGAGCTCATATCTCCTATACGAGTAATAACTCTGAGCACAGGACATTAGTCCACCTCATTGGACCTATCAGATAAAACTGATCGACAATGCTTATATTAATAAGCTTCTGAATATAAATTTCAGAGAAAATGATGCGTCTTCCTCAAGTCTCCTGTCATTGTACTGTGTTGGATACATGTACATGTGATCAATCATATTTAATCTTTTTTCTTCCTTTTGTATTATAGTCAAACAAATTATCTATGGTTTACTACGCTTAAGATTTTAGGATTTCAGGACAGTCTAACCAATATTATTCAATCATTTATTTTTCTTTTATTTTGATATAAGTCTAAAGATCAAAATGAGTTCCAGGGATTGGTTAAGAGTGCATCAAGTCCATGTATCCCTGTGTTTATATTGACGTCGTCTCTGATTTAGGAAGTGGAGAGAAAGACTGGTTGCCCTCTGTCTCTGCTACTTACCATAGCTGCTAATGTTCTTCTATCACTATTTTTAGACATGCTGTCATTATTCAAGACCTTGGCAAATCTTGACCAATACGGACAAAAAGCTCCCCTGTAGCAATAAGAAGACGCACTTTGATGCAAAATTATTTTCTTGACAGGACACCATATTTCTTACTACTGAATATATAAACGTTATTAAAACTAGACAAAAAGATGGTGTTCATTATAGTCTGGCTCATGACGGCTCAGAGTAGTTCAAAAGGACAAAATCAATGAGTTTATTAATTTATAGCTGTCATTTAAGAAATTAGCTATTGATGTAGGCATTTTCCTTATTTTTTTATACAATAACCATTTTCCAGTACTTATGTTTATAGTAATTAGTGTATTCCGCAAAGAATGGTATCACAGAAAAGTAATCTTTAAATTTGCACAAACAAGCAGTGCCTACAGACTTGTGAATCAATGTGCTTTTGTTTTTCATTTTCAACGATTACTTGAATTATGTCTCAAATAGTCTGGAGGTTTTGGCTGATATATCTCGTTAGACCTCTAGATCTGATAAGACAGATAAGACCGTTTGTGAAAGCAATTGTGGTGGAGAGTGGGATTTATTTCTCGTGTTATGCTCAGAGTATGTGAAATATTCCTAATTCATGATGCAAAAAGGAATTTCAAAAGCTGACATAATGACTTTGAGAGATTTCAAGTGGGACACTTGCTGCCAGTAATTCCACTGCCTCTCCCAATGCCTGAATAGGGATCGCTGCTGACACTGGACTCTACATTTTGAGGGATTTGAGGTTGTAACAAACACCTAAGTGATGGGGAAATTGATTTTCTGCATTAGATGTTTGTAGTACTTGGGAAAGGAGCATATTAGTTCACACTAGATTATTCTGTTTTTTGATACGCAAATAAAACTGAATTAGTCAAACTTAGTGTCATCATCTTGTAGCTTTCTATAATGTCTTGCCAACTACAGGCAGTGCTTACTTCATTGGCTTTTGGCAGTAAATATTTGAATTACTACACACTTATTTATTTTTTTTTAATTACTACAAACAGGTGATTTTTTGAAAGATGTAGGAAGACATTATATCCGTAAAACTTAGTGATTATGTGTATGCAAGTGGGAAAGCCTCAACGTATTACAAGCAATATTTGTGATCCATTTTCTACAGGTATTCCATCTCATTAGTTCATTGGCAAAAACGTTCATCAAATTTGGTTTTGGATCTAATGCTGCTGTTCACCATGCAAAGATGATTTTAAATCTGTAAAGGCAAGTAAGCCTGCTGGAAATGTTTTGATCCTGTTCACCTACCCATCCGAAAAAAGGAAATACACTGTAAACAGCTGAATTATGTCTATTCATTGCTGATGAGATTCTGAATAATCTATACCAGTGAAAAAAAAAATGTACTCAATGCATACAAAAGATCTATTAACTTCAAAACAAATTGAGATAGAATGTTGCCTAAGAGACAAACTCAATAAAATTGTACCCTGGTTACAGACAAGTCATTGGAAATGAAGCTTGAAAAATCCATATTATATAATTTCTTTATTATCCAAAATTGAGTATAGAAGGATGATCTTGTGATTAGGGCAATGGACCAGAAAATAGGCAATTCTAAGTTTAATCGCTGGTTCTGCCTTGTCCTCCATGTATGTTATAGACAAAATGACTTCTCTCCTGGTTCTCAGCTACATAAAATCACAATTTATAATAAGTTTTAAGCTTTTCATAAGCATAAGGTGCAGCCAACTGATTTGATACATAGATTTTGACTAAGTGATAGTCACAAGTTAAACTTTGGTTCTCAATGAAAGTAACTATGCATGAAATAATAGTTCTCTTTTTTGTATCACAGACACCTCTCTGGAGGGCACAAGAAAAGCCTACTCTGCTTTGGTAACCGATGCGATGATTTTTTCAAAAGGAAAATATTTACTGATAATCTTTTAAAAACACAAAACTTTTTATCTTTGTATTTAACAGGTTATCGGGGGAGTATATCTTATATAAGAAGTCCAATAATATTGTTAGTCTAATTAAAAATCTTACAAGTTAATTAAAACACAGCAAAAATGTCTTGTGGTTAGTCCAGTTACAATGGTGCTAACATTCCCTGTCCAAATTACCTAATTAACACAAAACAAAACTCATTAACAATACAGTTATAAGTTGTTATTGAGAAGTTTGTTAATACATACACCTCTCTGGTGTCACATTCTGACTCTCCAGGTGATGAGGCTGCTGGGAACTGTATCCCCAAGGGTTGGAGTGAGTCATCAGCATCCCCAGTTCTTTGCTAAAAGTCTTGTAATCTTGATGGAAAGAGGATATAATTGTGGTTTTTACCAGGAGTGACTGGCCTCACTCGGATTTGACTTGTCAAGAGTGGCACCTATAATTTGAATACATGCAAAATATAATGTTCTTGTTAAGTGCTCAGCCTAAATTATTTCAACATATTTTCAAATTTGTGGTTCCTTAGTGTTATAGTGTAATTTTATAGAATTCATTCTGATTTATGTAAGAGTTTCATCAATAGAAATCAATGCCAGGACATGAGTCAACACCTTACCCATTTTCATTCTTTTTCTCTGTAAATTTTGCCTGAATTTGGATTTAAGAGTTTCATGTTTGTAATGGGGAGTTTCCAGTGTCCCTGTCTGTGCCCACTCAGAGGTTAGCAGAGGTTGGGTCCAAACTTCTAGCTATTTCTACAAATAAGATGATGTAGGTATAGATTTTTAACGTCTCTGTTCAAATCCACTTAGCTCATGTTTTCTTTGTTGTGCTCAGAAATCAATTAAAAAGAGTAAGTATCTATTAGCTCTTACACGTTATTGCTCTGTTTCTGCAGTCATTCTGCTGAATAAATCGTTAGTGGTGTAGAAAGCAGGCTAGAATGAATGAGAAACTTCACTAAAGAACTGTGTGCGACGTATTTAATACAGAGGTACTAAAGCTAGATAACATTGTTTCTTCACTTCAGTAGGTTGCTTTATATTTATTTTAAAGGAAAAATCTATAAAACTTTAATTTTTGTGCAATACCTGGAAGACTCAGAGTTAAGACTCAGAGTTAAGAGGATATTGAAATTGATCGCTACCTTGCATGCATAAAACTATTGACTACTATTAACCATTGGGTACTTATTAGTTTTGCAAGACTGAAAATTTGAATGAAACAAAATTTCATCTTTTGAATGTTCATTTTCTATGCACAGACAGAGCTGGGATCTGGATTCCCAAAAAGATGGCCGTGTTATAAACCATGCTTTTACCAAGAATTGCTTATTGTACAAGATAAAAATAACACAAACAAAGTCTTGTTTAAAACAGTGTGGGACCTTCAAATTAATAAAACTTATCCAGAGAGCATAAACATATTTAAAATTTACACTGCACTTGAATATTATTGGCAATGGGGTAATAGTTGTGGAGGGCAGCAGTTGCCAGGAGCAATAATTGCGCTGTGCCAGGTGCCTGGTTACCAGATGTTTTAACCCAGAAAGCCAAGATGTGTCCCTTGGGTGGGGAATACCAGGATCCATGAAATGGTGATACTCGTAAGGGAGCTTTCACAGAAGACTCTGGAGCCAGGATGGAGTTAGCTTGTCAACGGAGAAGCAAAGTGTAATTTTTTTTGGTCTACCCTTCTAAAAGCATCTTGTGACATAATTTGCTGTACTTCAGGCAGTTCGTGTCTGCTCTGAAACAAATCTTTTTTTATACAGTATCCCCTGTTGAACAGTGGTGTGAAATCACAGCAAATGCAATCCTTTTTTTCATTACTCTGTCTGTTTGTGGCTCTGTTTGTCGATTATTTATAGCAGCTCCAACTTTTCTTCTGCTTCCTATCCTGTACGCATATGCAGTTGTGTTGCGACCAAAGTACTGACTGGAGGATGATCAAAAGTTTGGGTGTGGAGATAAGCACCTCAATTCAGAATCTGGAATGACAAGCTTTCTTCTATTTTAATTTTTTTTTTTTTTTTTGGAAATGTTAAAATGATTGTTCAAGGTATTTGGGGATTTAGGTTTGCAATGAAGCATACCTGCAGGGTTTTTTTCTTGTGGTTTGAAATTTGAGTCGGGGGAGCGCTTGGATTTCCTTCTTAAGTTCCTAGGTCAGGGGGCCAGGTGAAAGAAGTGAAAGATGGCAATTTTTTCTCAGTATTTGTGGTAACAAATCCACTGTATATATCCCATTTTATGTTCCTCGTTCCTCACAACAATGACATTTTTTAAAATATCTTTAGGCAATTTTTATGCAGCTTTCTGCTTTGCCAATTTGTTTCTTCTATAACTTTGAAACAGTTAAGCGACAAATGGGAAAATCTTGCGATAATCCTCCACAGAAATGTCCAAAAGGAGATGAAGGAAATGAAGTTCAATGAAAGATAAGGTCAAGAAATTAGAGATAGTCTCAAAAATAAGCAGAGAGCAGCCAGACACGCGGAGGATCAGTTTATCCAAGGTGGGTAAAGGATCCCAGGATACAAGTGTGGGCAGAGCTCTCCCTCCTCGCAGGTGTGGGGCATGTGCCAGTGCTTAAATACAGATGGAAACTTGGCTCTTGCAATGCCGGGGTCAGTCTGATTTCCATTCTGTTACATAGAAATATATATATAAAAATATATATATTCCATACTGTACCTCACTGCTACTGCCTAGCACATTGAAACCCCTTCTAAAGACGTCTATAAAGTTTTGTGAAACATTGCTCTGTGAAAAATAGCTGAAAATCAAACTGTGATTTATTTCAGACGTAGATTTAGAATTCGGAAATATTAGCTGCTGATACCTCTAACCACACCACGCTTCCTCCTGTGTGGACCGGCCATCCGTAGCTCCCAAGCCTCAGCTGATTCCTGCGTATTCTGGTGGGAAAAAGACAGGGAAGGTAAAAGTGAAGGAGAACGGGCCTGGTTTTCTTTCACTGACTGATAATCTGTATGGGAGAATCACGTATTTGAGATATGAAAAATACAATAGTCACTACCATGAGAGTTTCTAATAAACTGTTTTGTAAATGATTGTTTTGTCATGAGGAGTTGCAGAAATTTAATGAGACAAATGTATTTCTTTGAGAGTTTTGGTTGCTGTTTGTTTGTTTTTTAAGATAAAAAGGCTTATCCTGAAAATCACAGATTCAGTGAAAAATATAAAATCAAAAATGTGTTGGAATTATGGATAAATACACATTTTTAACAAGTTGTAATTTTTCATTGTGAATGGTTTCAAAAGTTTCATAAGCTAAAACGAGACGATGTTTCTGACTTGAGATTTGTTTTTTATGTTTCGTACGTGCCCTAGAGGTCAAATTGGATTGTGTTACAATTATGCAGATTAAATTATCTTAAGTGATCACCATTGGAGCTATTATTTGCCACACTCAGATGGTACAGTAGGTAATTAGATAATGAATATTACAAAATAAACTATGATGAAAATGTTTGCCTGTAGTGTGGGGCACTATTGATTGAGTTTTGTCAATCATAATATAATTACATATGAGAAGATATTATTTAGCTGCGCAGTTTTCACAGCTGTTAACCACAACCAATAGGCACTGAAGAAGGATGGGGTTGTAAAAGAAACTTGTGGTTGCATTAAATTTTCATGTGTGCTGCTAGAACAGATATGAGATTTTTTGAGTTGCCCATGGCAACGGTTGAGTCTTCCTGAATCTTGTGGTTTCACAGTTTGCCTTGTGGTTCTGAATTGGTTGCCTGAATCTTGTGGTTTCACAGTTAGAGCTATTGTAGAACTGTCACCAGGTAATCAGCCTGTTGCTTGCTCTCTATAGGAAGTAGGGACCTGGATAAAGCCACTTATTTCATGTTAGAGAAGGCTGACAAAATGGAAGCCCTCTTTCAAAGTCAAATAATTTCATTAGAGTAAGTTTCTGCAACCACTTTCCAGATAAGACAGTACGTGATAAGCCACAATTGTGGTATGAGACAAGAAAATAGCACATGCTAGTGGATAAAATAAAAGGTAATCATCCTAGTTACAATTAAGCCTGGTGCTGCTGGTGATTGCATTAAAATTGGCTGTGTCTGAGGGAAAGTGAAAGAAAAAGAAATTTGATCGTGTTTGATAAAATGAATGCATTTGCAGTTGTATCTTTATTTATCTTCCCCAGAATTCTGTTCATATGTATTACAGATCTGTATAGTTTTTTCCATATTCTTATGATATCAGAAACATTTGTTTCCCTCTAAAGACCTCTTTTTTTGACGTAAGACCTATTTCTTTCTTTGCTTATTCTTTTCCTGTTCCAATTTGTTTATTTGATTTCAACGATTTGGATCGTAGGAACTGTCAGATAACAAACATTACGTATTTGGCAACCTCTGCTGAGCGTGACAATGATTTCAATCTCATCGCTGAGAGAACCCACTACCTCTGTGAGCACAACTCTTGGCCTTAACTGTAGACACCAGGGATCAAGATGAAACAGTTAAGGAGAATAAAAAAAATTTCTCAAATCTGACAGTTCCTCTCCAGGAGCCAGCATGACAATACAGGAAAGGTTATAGGCATTTCCTAGAACAAATCTATTAACAAGAGAAGTGTATCAAACTCCCAGGACACAATTATTCAGGACGACCAATATGATGACACTATATAAAACTTACCAGTTCCTGCCTGTACACCTTTTTGTTGTTCCATGGTGGATAAACACCTTTCAATACATAATATGACAAAATTTTGCCTTTTGAAGGAAAAGAAGGACAAAGAGAAGCTGCAGCACTAGTGAATATACTTAAACAGATTTTCCTCTTTTTATTTTTTATCCCAATGCACATAAATAGTCACAGAATATCTGCTTGCCAGCAGTATAAAGCAACAAAAACTTCTGAGGGAATCTTAGAAATGTAAATTGACTGTAATCTGTTGATGTAATTCATTTAGACATGCTAACATCTATTTTGGTCAAACAACAAATGAATTTTTTGATGATACTACAAATGAATAAGACTGCAATTAAGCACCTTCTTATGAAAGCATAAGTTCTGGTTTGACCAATTTCGCATGAATTTTATTTGATAATTTGATTGATGTGGTTTTAGGACCCCTGGGGTTTGCAGGATTTTGAAGTAACTGTTCCCATTGTTTAATCAATATGTAACACCTGCTTTGTTTGTGTATGAAAACTCATGTTTAGGTAATATGTGGACAGTCCTATTTTCCTTTAACATAGATCTTCACCTGGAACAATCCTCTCAGTTATCATAATTTAATCAGTAATATATTTTTAAAAAACTGTCGTCAGAAAAGACTGTTTTTATTTAATGGAAGACTTTGAATGGCAGTATCTGTAAATAGCATAACCAGACAAGCTGCAATGCTTTCAGAAGAATTTACAGAACTGCATTGTTGATTTGTCTGTTTACAACTTATACACTTAGAGAATAATATATTGCACTTCTTTGTCTTTAAAAACAACCCTGGTATCAGTTAAAATCCAGTGATAAATGACTGGGTGAAATTCCCATTAAAGTTAATGGAAAGCAGTGCTCAGCTTTTCACGTTCAGCTTTGGACTGACTTAAAACAAAATTTAAAAGTCATGCAACTGACCAGTTTTATTCTTCTTGCTGCCTGTATATTCCCCATATGGTATTAAAGCAAACACCTTCATCCCTGTATGTTGTAAAAGTTTAGAACTAGTACTATATACAATTAGTCATCAGAGAGCTACCATATTCTAATATTTTTATCCTCATCAATTTTATTCTATCGTTTTTATATCTTAAGGGACACATATGCTAAAAAAAACCCAAGTAGGATATTGGGATTGTGGACATTTCCTCTTTTTGTTTATAATGTCTTAATAACTTCCATCAATTATTTTTTTTTTTACTGGGGATCTTTATCTGTTCAGGTTTTCTCTTGAAAATGATTTTCCCGCTGACTTGATGTCTTGGTTGGCTGAAGACTGCAAAACTAACTTTTCAAATGGAAATGAGAGCGTGCGTGAATTTAGTTTCTGAACTTGACTCCACCAGAGTCAATGGAAAAAACTGTTCCTTGATTTACCGCATCAGGATTCCAGGGCTGAATTTACAAAAGGGATAAGTTCAGAGCCCACGGCACCAGCTGCTCCTGGGGGCAGGCGCTGCGTGCGCAGGTTGCAGTGGTGGGCACCCAACTCTCCCTCTTCGCTGTCATTGTCTCTCTTGCCTCTGCCACCCTTGCCCTGGTCAACTCCCAGGTTTCTTGTCCAACCTCTATGGAAGAATCAAGTGCTTATAAATGCAAGTAATTTTCTGAACAGTACACTGAAAAAATTTACAATCAGGGAATGAAAGAGCAGAAATTGAATGAATGGAGGTGAAAAATCACATCTCTTTTAGCCAAAAGTTTTGCTGATGAAAAAGATGCAGAAGCATCTACTTTAGGCTGGAAGATGATTTCCATCTTCAATTCAAGTTTTCACCTCTAAATTCTCTCTAAAGTGAATAATCTGTCCCTTTCTTACAGAATATACTGCGAAACTCCTCACTTGGATTGTGAAAAGCAGAGGTAAAAAAAAAATAAATTAAAAAGTCTTTTACTCTCAGAGACTTGACTGAAAAATGTCGTACCTAGATGCCAGGCTGTAAAATACTGTCGGGTGGTCCTTTTGCCTTTCCTGATGCGGTTGTATAATTCATTGGGCCGGAAGGTGTAATGACCCCTAATTCCAAAGTGCTGAGGCATTCGTTGAGGCAGACTGTACTTGAAGAGCTTGTCAGTGCCCCCTCCCATAATGCTTCCAATTTTTCTCATTTAACATAGTAATTTAATCTGATGGAACTAACACTAACTTAAATGTACGTTGTTATTTTATTTATCTGAATTATGTCTCAGGATTACAAAACAAAATAATTCTTAGAAAATTCACTAAATAAGCCAAAATTCAACAATCATTTTCACCGTTGTCTGTTTTGTAGTACATTCCCTATTCCTAGTGGTGATACCACTGTTTGGGGGTTCCTTACCTAGGCTATGAAATGATGTGTTTTGTAATTTAAAAAAAAACCCAACAAACTACATCAGTAATAACTTTCTAATATTTTGTTTAATTTTTTATACTAGCATTTTAAAATATATTATTTATCTCACTGAAACTAGTAACGTTAATAAATAGTCAGTAAAGAGAAGAATATGGGGCTGGTAAGCACTGAACTTACAAGTACAGATGAAAGCCAGCGTGGTCATTTTTGGGTACTATATTAAGTCATTAATATATGTTGTCTGGTTTTCCTTTAAAGTGAAAAAAAAAAAAAATACATTTTTATTCTGTTGGTGTTTCTATAATTTTCTTCAGTATTTTATTTGCTTAAGGACAGAAGCGCAAAATTCAGTTCCACTAAACAAGAGCATGAATGAAAATGCCATTTCAATATGAAATTTTGGTAGCGTGTGAATCCTTTGGGAATCACATGTGAGATCTTAATTCTGAATTAAGAATCTTAATTCAGAAAAGTACCTGATTGAGTTCAGCTACAGAATCGAGTTGTAATGATGGATAATAATCTCCAAGCTGCCCTTGGCTTAACTTTGATATCACGCTTTAAAGAATCCACCCCTATAGATATTCTGGAAAAGTTGTCTAAGGCTTCCTTCCAGCATCTGCTGCCTTCCGTAGCCGTATTGCCCTGGAGGAGCGCAGGTGTTTTCTAGACATCAGTAAAGCTGCTGGGATGAGAACCAGACTGAACAGTTCATTACCCGTTTCTGTGCCTGTGTGCAAAAGAAGTTGCTGAAACGCTGCAATCCTCTAGCATTTTGCACCTTCTTTGTTTTCAGTCTTTGCAGGGATAAGTGGTTACACAGGGCGCAAAGGAGCGACGACTCCAGCCTGGAGTGTTTCCAGATGGGATGTGCAGCACCAGCACCTGAGGGACCTCACGAGAGCTCCTGCCTGTGTTTCCAGACACTAGGAGTTCACACGTGTCAACTAAGCTCCAGATAAGCACGTTGACTTTGCAAGACTCTCCTCTATCTAGCACAAGTTCTGAGCTATTTAAAGTCTTTGTTCACTTATCATTTCTTGTTTCCCCTTTTTACCCAGGAATAGGAAGCACAAAATGGGAAGCATTTTATTTACCCAGATGAAAGGAAGCATCTACATTTGCATACAGGCAACTGTTGTTCCGTATTGCTGGTGTGAAATATCTAGTAAGTGAAGGAAAGGAATCAGCTTTATGAAGTTTTATGGTTTTGCTTTGTTTTGGCTTTCCAACTTTATTTGCAAAAATTTCCTTTGTCACTTTGATGCAGAAAGCATTCTCCTGGCCTTCAGCTAACCAGAATTAAATCATCAGAATATGTAGGAAATTTCTTTCTAGTTTCAAGATTGGCAATACTTCATCAGCTGATGGTCTTTCTTCGATTCACGGAACAACCTCTCATGCTATTTACTCGCTCAATGTGCATCCAGTTTCCCACAGCTGCGACAAAGAAGTCACAATTGGCAATTCTATTTCTAAAATTTTGTACCAGATTTCATCGCCCATGTAAGTCTCCTTCCCCCGGTTTTCTTTAAGCATTCCTACCTGCTACAAGGCTGGCTTGGTGCTTTTTTCCCCATATGTTCCCCATTTTTAGTGTGTTTCAACATTTTAGCCCTCAGGCCTTTACTTTGAAGTGTAGAAACTGTAAATCTTTGGACTGCCCCTTTAATCTTTACAGTCCTTCTGTCTTCTACTGTATTGATAGATTTTCATACTATATAAAAGCATTTTCATTGAGATCTTAACATACTTGATCATATCCATGAGGCCAGTAATGATCTTTGAAAAAGTGAGAATAGGAAAATGTTAAAAATAACAAAAATTAGAAATAATTAGGTGTGCTCATGCTATCTCATGGAAGTTAGAGGATAAAATAGGAGAAAAAAGAGCGAATCTTACATGAAACTTAAAGTTTAATTAGGCGTATTAAAAAAAGAAAAACACACAAAAAAAACCCCAGCACCAAACCCAACAACAAAAACAAAAAACCCACAAAAAACCCCAAACCTAAGTAATTTGACTCCTGAAATAAAAAAATTCTTTCATTTAGAGTATGTTCCACTCAGGTTGTTTATTGTTACAAAGAAATCGTATGGTTCCCATCAATCCCCTTCTCTGCAGGGAATGAAAACCAGTAAAACCTCTACCTTAATCTATTAACATGAAACTGTGCAGTTTTAAAGAAGAAAAGGAGTAGCACCTCCTCTCACTTTGTTCTACGAGGAAAAAAAGAAATTGCCTTGTGAATGTAGATTCTCACCATTTTCAAGACTATTCACCCACATCTTTATTGCAAACCTGGGAAGGTCTTGGACAAGATTGATAAGGACATACTGGGTTTTTTTTGGGTCCTGCACACTATGGGGGGTCAGCAAGGTTTTGTCAGTTCCCATCCTTGCTCCTAGCTCAGGATGTAAATGCTCTTACCCGCCCCTTCGCAGATACTGGGTAATGTACTGCGTCCAGCTCTGGAGTCCTCAGGACAAGAAGGACATAGACCTATTGGAACGGGTCCAGTGGAGGACCATGAAGATGATCCAAGAGCTGGAGCACCTCTGCTGTGAGGACAGGCTGGGAGAGTTGGCGTTGTTCAGCCTGGAGAAGAGGAGGATCCGGGGAGACCTTAGAGCAGCCTGCCAGTCCTCAAAGCGGGCCAACAGGAAGGGTGGGGAGAGACTCTTTATCAGGGAGTGTAACGATAGGACGAGGGGGAACGGTTTCAAACTGAAGGAGGTTAGATTTAGACTGGATATTAGAAAGAAATTCTTTACTGTGAGGGTTGGTGAGGCGGTGGAACAGGTTGCCCAGAGAAGCTGTGGCTGCCCCATCCCTGGAGGGGTTCAAGGCCAGGTTGGACGGGGCTTGGAGTAACCTGGGCTGGTGGGAGGTGTCCCTGCCCAGGGCAGGGAGTTGGAACTAGATGATCTTTGAAGTCCCTTCCAACCCGAACGATTCTGTGATTCTATGATTCCATAAAATAACTTTTTAGTATTAGAGATGGATTCAGGGTGACCCAGCCTGCCTTTGCGTTTTGTTTTAGTGAACAGGCTCTTGCCTTTCCCTGGTCGCTCTGGTCAAACACGCTGCTGAGCTGGAAGCCACGCAGCCCTGCTGTACTTCACCTTACTTACCTCAAAGTTTTGGAAGCATTTCAGCTTTTTTGCAGAACATTTCCTTGTTTCTTCTTTCTGTGGGCAGAGAGGCTTTCTTCTATTGCTAAGAAGTTTATCTCATTCAACTTCCAATGACTGGAAACAATTAATTAAAACCTGATACATTTTATGTCGAACTTTGTTACAAATATGCAAGATATTTTTAGTGAAATTAATAACAGGTACTTTGCTGTCATCTGCATTAAATATTCAAGGATTAATCATGTAGATATCTTAATAATTTTCACCATTTTCTGTCTGTTTTTCTTTGCCACTTGTTTTACCGTTGGTAGAGCTGGGTTTGGTGAATCATCCCTGGCCCAGGACACTACCTTTCAAACACCAGCTGTTTACGTAAGTGCTCTGCTAATGGTCTTGTTCTGCTGTTCCGTTGGTTGTGTGTTCTTCCACTTTTCTTGTGTTCTGTAATGGATATCACTTGCATTAAAAATGCGCCGTGAATAGATATTTTATTTTTTTTTTTTTGCTGCTAGGAGTCATATCTACAGCTGCACTTATTTGTGGAGAGAAAAAAAAAAAGGCAACTAGATAAGAGGCTGTGTGAAATTGATACATATCTCTCAAATAAATGTACTTTGATATGTGCTGTCAGGGTTTTATTTTCCATGCACACCAAAGTTCAAAGGAAAAGAATGTGGATTTTTTTTCCCTCTTCAGTCTGCGCCTTGACAGACTTTTAATATTTATTCCGATGAGATCCTATAGTTCTACCTATTGTTAAATCATACATATAATATTACTGGGAAGTGCCAGGACAGCACCTTGAAGAGAAAAAAACATAATAAAAATGACATGAGTCTTATGAGCACATCACCTGTAATTGGTACACATCTATTTCTCTCTTCAGTAATCTGGTTCAGCACGTAGGAAGGACACATTGAAAAAGACCATCAGATGATTCTATAAACTGATTTCTGGTATCTGAAAAAGGTTTATTTCATTTTCTTGCCAGGAAAGGCGCTTGAGAGATTCATGGGATAAAAGCATTCAGCTGAAGATTTAGTGTGCTCAGCTCAATGCCTGATTTCAGCATTATTTTTGGTATGTCATTCTCTTTAACCAAATTTTGTTGTTAGAAAGATGTTCAGGTTAGAAGCAATTGTATTCTGTATTTTTACATGGCCTGGAACAAAAGAAGTTAACTGTTACTGAAACGCCACCAGTAAGCCTTGTTTCTACATGAGCTGAGCCAATACTTTTCTCCCAAGTTTTATGTTTAATTAAAAATTACAGAGAATACATTTAGTTGGGAACCTTGAAATAAAGAATCCATGTAATTTCTGAAAGATCTCCTCCAAAATAGTAGCGGCTTGCCATCTCTGAGATAATGCATGTCAAAATTGGGAAAACCAGACCAATTAATACATTTTATATTTCATCTGAGGTAGTTAGGTTTTTAATCAGAGTATTTAATCACAAAAAAATTTAGAATTACAATTGAGTAAATTCTACAAATCTATTTTCTGATGTAAATTCTGGATACTGCGCGCCCTGACTTTCCTAACTTTTATTTATTCCTTTCTAATGATGTTGAAAATCCCATTTTAAAAATGACAGAATTCAGTGCTGTAATTGTGGAGAAAATGTTTGCAAGCAACAGAAAGGAGATGAAGTGATACAGTACCTGAACTGAGAATGTAGAGGTATAGGCAGAGAAATCAGTTTTGTACATGTGATGTTTTTTTAAAAAAACAGAAAAAAAACCACTGAACTTTGAAGTTGAGTAAAACGTTTAGCATTCATGTGTGATGTTAAAATTAAATATGACTCAGATAAATGAACAGGATCAATATTAATGGTTTGAGGAAGGAATCAGTAACAAAGAATTGCCATGCAGTTGAACAAAATGAATGAATGTCTGTGAACATCTGAAAAAGCCATGTATCTCCAAGGTGTGTGTGTTATGTCATGAAATGCTGATGATGTTGAACTAATATGTTCTTTTCAGAAGCATTTCTCTCCATCTTTCATAGCAAATAACTGGAAATGACTTTTCCAGGTCACACTTCTACATTTCTCTGTCCTGAGGTGAGAGAATTGGCTATTATTGGCATCGCTCATAAACCTTGACCAGAAGTACCGCAGTAGCATCATAGTCGCTTGTCTGTCATTGCAGAGTTTCATCCGTTAAAAATCTGCTCCGATAGTCATTGCCATCACAGAATTTCCCATTCTTCACCCTACTGCATGAAATTTCCTGAATGTAAAATGTTTGTGCTAGAATACCTGCTGCTACTAGAGATAAAATAAGCTATAGTACAATATTTTTAATTTTTCAATAATTTCATTCACATTTTCCACTGATGCTGGTAGAAAGGAATGGAACATCCTGCCTGTGGCTGTGCAGCAGCAGCCCTCTTGTTTTTATTCTGCATGATGCTTTAGAAGTCTCACTTTTTTTTGAGCAATGTTATTGTGATACAAATGAGACAGATTTTTACAGTACAATATATTTTTTCTAGGCATTTAAATTGCATGTATTTCTTTTAAGACCCTACCTACATCATCTCTCTATTATGTAATTTCTTGTGGGAAAAATTGCTTCAGTCTCTGGGAAATTACTGTAAAACTTCCCCAGAACATATTTTCAGGGGACAGCAGGGTCTATCTGAATAAAAGAAATCATCCTGTTCTCAGTGACCACCCAGGATCCCTTTTGATCACAGAAGCTGACACATTGGTTGTCATAACTTTCTTAATGAACTATAGATGGATCACGTATGGCAAGCAATTTGTTATGAATTAATGAGAGAAAAATAAAAACGCAGTAAAAAAAATAATACTGAAACACAAATTATTGCAAATAAAATATCGGAATAAAAATATAGTAACATTTTCTGGTAATTCAGAAACTGTTAGTTGGATTGCTGCTGCCCCTGGGTAAACTGGCATTTTCATATGCACTAATTAGCAAAGAGGTCAAATAAAATTTCAAATAAAATAGTTCCCTTGTGGTGTTTTGCCTCTAAAGAGCAACTAATCTCAAATAACCTCTGGAATAACTGAGAAAGTAAAACACTAGGTGCGTCTGTCCTACCTGCCAGGACTGGTTATTATCTACATCTAATTAACTGCAAACAAAATGGAGAAAAATACATTTGTAGATTTTTTAAAATTTATTTTTATTTTCTAATGAAGGCTGAAAAGTAGCTGTATAAAGGAGCTGTATGCTGAGGTAGGAGGTGTTGTTGCCACGCATATGCACACACACTTACTTTTAGATATAATCAAAGGCTGGAGAGTGTAACAGCAGTGCCAGGGCTGCCCTGTGAACTAAGAAATGGTCTACCATCCCTTCTGCTCGCTCGGCGTGTCTGCAACGCTATGTGTTGGGCTGGCGACGGCAGGGAGCTCTTCTGCTAATTAGTGCATACAGAAATACCCAATTACGTGCATACAGAAATACCCAATTATGCAGGAGCAGTGGGAACTTGACTAGAGACAGCTGAAGTACCAGAAGAAACTATAAACTGTATTTCCAAGCCAGCCACAACCTCAATTTGTGTTTTAACCACAGAATTCCCTAATTAAAATTTCCAGCTGATGTAACCATAATTTTATATCTATGAAAAATGGAAGAATAAATGACTAAATATTTAGCAATAACATCATCCATGCTCTAGGAACCAGTGTCTACAACACCAGTGCTTATAGGATTATAGGGTACTCCTACCTAAACCAGCAACATTATTCTGTACTTTGTCGTAATGAAAAGCCAAAAGATTGTCTGAATTCCCACAATATGTCTCAGTTCCCTGGTTTCTTCACCCAGAAGATCATACATGTTTATGCATTTAAGTGGTGCTAAATTACTGCAAGATAAATCCTAATGCTGCTGTTAAGATTAGCAAAGCTGCAACTCGGTAAACTACAAATTTCTACACAATTAGTTTTGAAAAATTTGTATCTCCTCAAAATACTTTAAAAAAAGTACACATTTGAAATGTTCACTTTACAAAGACCATGATTTTTTTTCTTTAGTTTCCATTAAAATAAATCATATAGCCATAACAGCATCAGTTACATGTCTTTGCAAATTAACTTATATATAAAGTTGATATTTACAATGCGTTAACTGCTTCTTGTTCAATATTATTCACTACTTAATTATCTCCATTCATTTTGTATAGATGGATTTGCTTGTCAGTGCATACTGACGCATTTTTATATATTCGTACATCATGCATTATTACAGTGCGCTGTTTCAGAATATAAAGGTTTCATGAGGATGAACTTGGCAGGATGGTTTTCCACATAAAAGCTAAATAGAGGCAATTTTAACTCTAATAAAGTCAGAAAGGGAGGTGTTTGTCAATAAGAGGTGGTAAAAGGTTTTATATAAAGAGGTGGAGAAAAATTTTAGAAATGCACAATTTTTAAATGCTTATATTGACATTTTTCATTTTATTTTTGCTGAAGAATTAATCTTGGGCAAAATCAGTAATAATATTGAACTGTAATTTGATACTTTTGAAATACCCTAAAACAAACCAAATGACCTTTTTTTTTTTTCTTCCCCTGAATCAAAGGTAAGTTCTTAGTTTCCTATTCAAGGCTCCATCAAAACTAAACCAAGTTCAGTTTCGCCCCTTGTGAAGGTCAGTGGGGGCAAGTGTGGGCTACTGAGCAGCGTGAAGGTGAAGGAAACATGAAAAATGCAATTAATTTCTGGATTATTGGTGCCATATGTTCTTGGCACACATGCTCATCACCTTATTTTGTTTCAAAGCCTATGTATAGTGTAACGTATATGTGCATGTAATTTTTCATTAGGCAAAATAAGTCGTCAGAGGTCTGTTGTGATCTGTAGTATATATATAGTGCTGACAACGTAGCTGTTTTTCACTGCCGTCTGTGGAGTGTTTTGTCTCCCTCTGAAATCATGGAAAAGATTTTTTCAGCGTTAAGAGTTGAAATATAACAGAACTTTGAAATTTCTGAGATACTGCAAAATTTCTTTAGGCCCCATCTATTTTACTTCTATTCAAATATATCCTGAATGATACCTTTGAATGAATCCTTAAATGCTGTGCTGTGCCACCTGCACTGGAAAAGAAGGTTTTATTGTCCTTCAACTTTTGTTCTTTCAACTCACGTTGCTCTCTTTTCACATTGGTAATGCTTTATTGAAGATACACAAGGCATTCATACCTAACTCATGCCCTTGTTTTGGCTTGCTTCTTCTAGAAACATCTAAAAAGTGGAAAAGTTGTAAGTAATTTATTTTTTGTATCTAAAAGAAGAGATGGTGTTTATTTTGTAAGTTACATAGAGGGCAAAGTCTTAGCTTCGTTGAAGTCTATGGAGAAATGTCCACTGGAGCCAAGATTTCCTCCAAGAATCCTAATGGCAACTGCTCTGTGCACTTTAAAAGTCATTCTTTTCTGCAATGACCTACATTTTTTTGTCAGGTAAAATGCGAACAAACCTGTCGTCTCTACAGGAATATGCTTGTAATTACACCTCCAAGACTGTTTTTTGGTTTGTTTGTTGTTTCTTTGTTTGTTTTTTAAATCAAATTAGTGTTTCCAAATAAATTTTTGACAGCTGAGTTGTTGGTATTTACTGTTTCCCAATATTACACTCACAGGGCTGCAGTCAGCTTTCAAAATATAGAATTGCGATATGGATGGTAAACAGATAATTTCACACATTTGATTGTTAGTGACTGTGCAAACTTTTATAGGTAAAAATTCTGTGATAACGGTACTTATATTGATACGCTCGTCTCACCTTTTTTTAGCAAGTCAATAAAAGAAAAGGGAAAATTCAGCTTGGAAACCCCTAATGCACAGTCAAGTGTTGCAGTTGGTGTAAGACCCATTGAGATAGTGAACTATGGATGAGTTTCTTTTATGGGCCTGGAATATCTCCTGGGTACGTTGAAAACAGGCTCTGGTTTTGAACAGAGGCAACATTTGGCTAACTGCAGCATTTCCAGCCCTCAGAGTTTGTTTAACGATGCTTTCAATTTGCCTGATGTTGCAGTTCTCACCTTGGCTGGTAGTAGGTCCTCTGGTTGGTGGGAACGCCGGAATGTTTCTTGTGCTGCCACCGAGCTAAAGCCCCAATAGTTTTGCTGCCAGCATCACAAACTATTGGCTCCTAAATACAGAGATTAACTAACTGTTAAGAGCTTGGGGATTGCATACTGGCTTTGAAAAAAAAAATGCGAGTTGGCTACTGGAGTGTTGTGTCTGGCTGTTAATTAGATATTGCCTTGGAGGCAAGCTCATTTACTGAAATATGCGTTTGCAAGGCCCCTAAAGTGTATTTTCACTTCTACATGTTAGATGGTGAAATGATGGCTCAAGCTGTGAAGAGCAACTGAAAATCATTATTTAAGAAAAATATAATCTAGGCTGTGCAATGATCAGGACTGTAAGGTGGGGGAGGTTCAGAGTCTTGCAAATGAAGATTTAGTGAAGGTAAATTTTTGGGAAGCCCATAAAAAATTCAGCTGGACAATGTTATTCCTCTGGGATGTTGCTTTTACCAGCACTTTGGTTCTTGTAAGTGTCCTTTATTTGCTATGTTCTCTGAAAATCAGCAGCGTGGAAAAAAGAAAAAAGGAAAAAAATATTTGCTTACTGATTTGTTCAATTAAAAATATTACAAAATATTTGTGGGAATCAGTGGATGGGGAATAGGTTTTAGGAGGAACAAGTTGATAATAGCGGTGTCATTGACTTTATGTGTCTTTCCTAGAGTTATCTGAAATATGTTGCAAATCATATTGTAAAGTTATAGATATATGCCAGTAAATTGCAGGTGAAAGTTCTTCAGATTTTAGTCAATCATTGATAAACTACCACCTAATCGGTCTCAAAATAAAAATCTAAATATTTATATAAGGTAATGCTATGAATACATGCAATTAAAATCTAAGTGACTCTTATAGAAATTGAATCTAATTTAAATTTTTATGCTTCTTTACATGATATTAGAGAGCTGATTAAAAACTGTAAGCATTGGTTTCACACTGAAAGTTATAATAGATAATAAAGTGAGGTTATGCGAAAAGACTATGTTAATGTTCAGTAGTTGCCACTGGAGTTATTTTGGAAGCTAGAAATTATTGTGAATCTAGTTTTGATGTCCACAGATGGAAAAGTTGGTGTGTGATAGGAAAGGGAAAATACCCAACAATCCACTTAAAATGGATAGAAGACTGCGTTGTTCTCATGTGGTGGTGAAAATCAGCTCTAACACACCCACAGAGGCGGCCACAGAAGACGTGTTTTTTCCAAAAGTACATGTTAACGTAGTTTAACCTCTGTGCTTCTGTAAACTGAGCATAGAAAAATTTTAATTTTTTTTCTACATGCTTGACACTAATTACTCAGTCCTCTGACCCTTAGAGGCAAGAATGTGTATTTATTGAGGTGAAATGGAATAGTGAAAGACAAATTGCGTGTGTCAGGTAGGTTGAACTTGTTGAATGCACTGGGAGGTTTAGGAATCGCATACAAAATCGCTTTTGCTAATCATGAGGGGAGCTAAATCTTCTGGAGAGGGGGATGATTTGAGGGTGGTGAACACTTCCTTCACAACTCCAATACCTTTTCATTCATGGCAAAGGGACCAAGGCAGCTTTATGGTGAGCTGTGTGCAAGTCCTCATACAGGGTCTTCAGGACAAAAAAAGAGGAAAGAATCAGTTCCTTCTGGTCTAGTCTAAGTACGGACAATGCTGTATTTACTCTTACACCCAAACAAGAGTTGTTCTGAGAAAATGGGGGAAGAACACACTATTACCCAACCTGGAGCTCAGCGTGGGCTGGGTGACGACTGGCGGCACTTTGAGGTAGTTGTGTGTCCGTGGCACTTGGTAGGCACGTTGGGGGTTTTCTCTAGCAGTGAGCTGTGAAACCAGCTCCGCTCTCACTCAGCTGAGCAGATGGGACCAGACTGTGGAGCCTCCTGCAAGTGACAGCCAACATTCAATGGGCCCACAGATATCTTTTGAACCCTCATTACGGTTTTAAGTTAATAGAAGATGTACGTAAGAAGATTACTATTAAATACAAGCATACAAAAAATAACTTGATCAGAAAAGGGAAATAAAACAGAGCTGTATATGACTCCATGCTTAAATCAGACTATTGAAAACCACCTTCTATAAAACAATGTTCAGTCCTCGCTTATGATAAAACGTGAGTCTTGAAAACTGATAAATAGTTTTCTTATTGAAGAACGTGAATGATACTTTGAAAAACTATCCCTTACCTAAATGTCTGATATTTTTAACATTATTTCAAGACAGCTTTTCATTGCTTATGTCATGGATTAGCACCAAATGTTACAATCGGTAACCCAACTTCAAATCAGAATATCTCACACCTAAAATAAAAGACAGTAACTTACCTTTGTTTTAAAAATTTCTTATGTTAACTCTTATCTGTTCATTCAGAAGTAGAGTCTTGCCTGTGAACTTGGCTATCTGTGTAATGGCACCTAGATAAAATGCTGAAACTTGATTGCCTAGACAGTAATTCCTCCTCATCTGAAAACATGTAACTACACAAGGGTTAAATGAAATCCTTTGCTGTAGAGTGAAGATGTAAAAATGTAACTAAAAATAAACCCTGTTTCAGCTTGTGAGGACAGGAGGAGCAGAAGAGAGGGTTAGTCAGTCCAAAAATAGTCTCCTTATATCTACAAATTCACAGAAAAGGAGTACTTCCTTTTACATGAAAATTAGGTTTTCAAAGAAAAACGCAGAGTTATCTGTAACAACAGCAATTTTTCTCCAAAATATTTGACTGTCAGAGGATTGTATGAACAGTAAAAAGCTGCTTTTCAACATACAGATGTTTCTAAAATAGCCACAGGAGATGCTTCCTTTTGCTAGAGTGTTACTGATGGTCCGTTTTCTGATGGCATTTGTGTTGCAGATAACCTCCTGCTGTCCCAGGGAAATCACACGTAAGTGGTGTTACCTTTCAGAATTGGGACCGTGTTTATACAAGCAGTGTATCTGGGTACAAAAATCATTTTACAATATTTTCCTCTGCAAGGCTCTTGCCGCTTTCCCTTATGTAGGATGTTTCCGCCGTTACTGTGCGGTGACACATTAGGCTGGGCACGTAAAGTAATGCAGTGTGACTGATACAAGCTGACGTTACACTTCACAGCACAATGCTTCATAATCTGTTATGTCAATGAGAGCATTTAAAAAAAAAAAAAAATTCTCCAGAAAGAACTAATGCAAAAATCCAAGAATAACCTTCCTTCTCCACTCCTCCTGTCTCCCACAAAAACCACTGAGATCAGAAAGCAATTTGTATTTAACACACAAAAATAACTTTTGGAGTATCCATACTAGTAGGTCGTTGTATAACATACTTTTAGCTGAATTAAGAAGGGAAAATAATTTATATGTTAAAAGTCTGTTTGTTTTTTTCTTTACAGAGTGAAATTTATTTCACAGTTATGATCTTTACTGGCTTATTTAGAGGAGTAGGAGTAGAGCATTTTAATGTACTTCAAGCCTGCAAATGTTACAAGCATTCCCAGTTTATAAGGCAACATGTTTCTTCAATCCCAAACAGAAATACTGGTTTTACCAAATTTCCTTTAGGTTTCAATTAATTGTATATTTCTTTTGATTTTGAACTCTTAGGTCCATTTTTGAAAGTATACTTTTTATTTGGTTTTAAACCTATATTTTTCTTGAAGATCCCATCACCATAGTAGTGTGGTGTTTTTCCCATGTTACTGTGGGCCTGTTGCAAATTTTTTCTGTGAGCTCTCCTACAATTTGGAAATCTTTCCATCTTCCTCTAAAACTCAGTCTTAATACATCAGACCATTTAACCTGACTTCTGATCTTGATACCAGTTGAGCGTTTAGGCACCGTTTGCTGCTGGTAATTTTTGCCCCTGACAGTTGTTTGGAGTTTTGCAGTCTGTGGTTAGGGAGAGAAGGGACCATGTCCAGTAGCCATGGAGCACACACAGAACTCAGTGGGTCTCTTGGGTTTCTCTGTGCTGGGGCACTCCACGCTTCCAACATGCAGCTTTTCAGTGCCTGGAGTCTGCGTATGTGTTAAATTGGTTAGATGGTATCCAGGCCTGGAAATCTGTGGCTTTAATGGTGTGTTACAGTAAATGTTGTGTGTCCAGAGAAGGGCAACGGAGCTGGTGAGGGGTCTGGAGCAGGAGTCTGGTGAGGAGCGGCTGAGGGAGCTGGGGGTGTTCAGCCTGGAGAAGAGGAGGCTGAGGGGAGACCTTCTCGCTCTCTGCAACTGCCTGAAAGGAGGGGGTAGCCAGGGGGGGTCGGGCTCTTCTCCCAAGGAACAGGCCATGGGACAAGACAAAACGGCCTCAAGTTGCGCCAGGGGAGGTTTAGATTCAATACTAGGAAAAATTTCTTCCCGGAAAGGGTTGTCAAGCCTTGGAAGAGGCTGCCCAGGGCAGTGGTGGAGTTGCCATCCCTGGAGGGATTTAAAAGCCGGGCAGACGTGGTGCTGAGGTACATGGGGTAGTGGGGGTTTTCTCAGTGTTGGGTGGATGGTTGGACTTGATCTGAAAGATCCCTTCCAACCTAGACACTTCTACGATTCTATGATTTTATGGTTCTATAATTCTATAAATAGCAAGTTCTCTTTTAAGGGTACTTTTTGTCACAACATGTCACACAACAGCCTCTTGTAGGCAGCTAGGCTTTGAGAAGAAACTGAAGCCGTTCCTATGAAGTTAGAGCAGGACCTGACCAAGGCTGGTGCTCCCTTCCATCGTGAGGAAAGCTGGAGTCAGCGTTGGCTCCAGCCTGCCGTGCTACGGTGTGCTCAGGGAAAAAACAGAGGCACACAAGGGCTTGGGTTGCCATCTTCGCAATGAGAAGCAAATGGACATCACTGACTTCTGCGTGAAGGAGGCAGAGAAGCAGAAGGGCTGGGGGGAGTCCACGCTCTTGTTACTCTGGCACAGCATTCCATGCTCGGCAAACTCGGCAGTCACTTTGGGTGACTTCTCAAAGTCTGGATAGGCAACTTTATGTTCTCTCAGGACAGATGCTAACTGTAAGAGACAAGTGCAAGAGAGTCACTGAAATTAGCAGGTAATGAGAATTGCTGTTGAGTTTAGACCATTAGATGTTAGAACTGAGATCTTACTAGCAAATGTGCTTGTGGGGAAAAAAAAATTCTAACAAGGAAAGCGAATTTCTTAAACTGGTCAACCGTTTTTGGCCTGAAGGTTAGAAAACTTTGTTGATAAATCAATTTTATATCACCTTTCACAAATGAAGCAAAAGAAGTTCAGAAATCAGTGAAAATTTAGCATTTAAAATAATGAAGATGGAGGAATTAAAAATGAGGAAGAGTTTGCCTTTATTAGTACAAGAGTTTTCTTTTGCGGACCAATCTTATTTATTCCAGGAGAAAATATATTTACTCGTTTGTACTAGAGCCAGATTGTTATTTTGTTAAAATCAGTATTTTATTCCCCAAAAGATTGCTTGTCTGTAGATCAATTTGACAGTAACAAAAGGATTTAACCAGGCTGCCTCTTTATTGATACATCTCAACTACCCAAGGATTATTCGCTCAACCCAGGTCATCTTCCAAGACAAATTGCTTTTCATCTCAGTCTCCCTAAAATATTCCTCTTCCCTTTAGAGTTGCAGGTGTGACCATACACAAGCTAAACAGCTGAAGAATGGGGAACACTTTCTCATCTTACAGGGCATCAAGAGTTCCAGTCTCATTATACTCTTATTTAAGTAAGGCAAGAGAGTGAAATAAGATGCTAGTTTGTATAATTAGCAATTTCGGATAATAAGGTCTTCTACTGAATTGCCTGTACTGGGAACGTGCCTGGTTATAACAGCTTAAATTTCACAAATGATCATCAAACTGCCGAGAGAGATGTCAAAACACAAAGACCAACCTGCTGTTAAGAAGGAAGCTCCTTCTTTAAAAGCATAGTTTAATTTTTTGATATGGGCCATCAAACCCACCGTCGCTGTGGGCCAGCCACTGTGCCGGGGTCTCACGCTCTGCCTGCACGCAGCTGGAACAGACTCAGGCTCTGCTCCAAGTGCCAGCTCCGACAGTTACACGCTGTAGAACAGAACAGTTCTTAGGCTTCATACAGAACATTTCACAGGAATTGCAGTTATTACTGGAAGGTGACATTAAAACCAACATGAAAACTGAGTAAAGGTTACAGCATTTGGCATTACAAATGTTTTACAGCCAGCATGTAGTCCTCTTGGGGTGAGGGTGATGGAGGCAGGAGCAAGTGTTGCAACATGAGACCTGACATCACCTGATTTATTCATGTGCTTGAACAGTGGGTTATGTTATCTACGTGATTCGTCATTTAAAAAAGATGTTATTATAACTGAATTTTAGGCATAACCGTAAAAAAGAGGGATTCAGCTTGGAACAGACTATGTTAGTATCCGAGTTCCTATTTCAAAATCACTTATTTGCACTTTCTTTTTGCCTATGGATGTACATGAGAAAAGATGGTGATGTGAAAATAACTTGAAGATCTCCGTTTTCTTTTCCCTGAAAGCAGCAGAGAAGGGAAGATTTCTGTTGAGGAGACATGGAGTTATGTGGGAGGAAATTAAGACATCGTTTTAATCCTCTCACAGCTGGAAGAGACATGCCCCACTAGGAAGTTACTTCATCATCATAGCTTATTTTTATATTAAAAAATATCAAATATTTAAGACGATTAAAACCTCCAGTGGTTTAAGATTTATTTTTGGGAGACTACAGAGAGACTGTAAAAAACTGAGCATGTTATACCTTGAAAACCGAGGGTACTTTCCTATTCTTAGGTCACTGAAGTAGAAAGCATCTTATACTTCCACGCATTGAAGAATGACGGCGGGACTCCGTGCTCTTTGAAATAATTTTGAAATAAGGCGTTCAGCATTTCCCCCTAGTGCCAGGTAGTGTTAAGTGCTCAAGTGCCATGCCTAGATCTAATAAAAAGCATTAATATACATATTAATATATGCTTGTCATTAAAATAACTTGAATTGCTTTTAAATCTTGTTTACCCAAATGAATTTCTACAGACATGTTTTCAGTAAATGAATTTACACAGACTAGAATGTATAATCAGTCTAATCCATTCTTTCCAGATAAAATTTCTCTGGTAGGAAAACTGGTAATTTATCCATATACTTCTATTGTAAACATTTTTTTTTTTCCACCCTGAGAGTTATTTGAAAGCCAGAATAATAGCTATTGAAGATTTTTGTTTGTTTATAGTAAAAATACTACTTTTATTTTTGGAGGAAGGGGAGATACCTATTATTGTATCTTATATTTTGGAAAATTAGACTGCATTCAGAGTCTATTCATAGACACTACATAATAAACAAAATCAATAATTACAGTTTTAATTAGAATAATATCTTTGCCAGCTAGAAGATTAAACAATACCTCATAGACATTTGAGAGGTATCTGTTTCTCCACTTACAGCTGGTCTGTATTTTTGTTCTCTTTTTTTTTATTTATTTTATTTTGTTGTGCGTGTTTAGCATTTAATTTCAAAACTTTAAGTTGTTTTGTTAGGGTATGACTCTGTCCTGGCAGTAGGACGCACTGAAAGGAAATGGTATTTATGCAAGATCAAGAGTCTCTGTTTCTTAAGGAAATTATTCCTAGTTATAAAAAATAGGGCACTTTGAAAATTTTTGAAAAAATTATTTGAAAAGGGATCGAGACAGTAGAAACTGTTGGGAGAAAAGGAACAGAGACTAATAATATTAATTTTCTGGCACTAAGGTAGCCTGGAATAATTTGGTTAAATAGGCAACTAATCAGGTTCAGTTTTTAATGGAAAACTAATGTTGAGATTTTGGCTGGGGGACTTCAGGAAAGTATTTTTTTAAGGACACGATGGATATCAGTGATGAAGTGAAAAGATAAAGGAAAAGGCTCTTTGTCTAACTGTGACTATGCATGATGTGGAAAACTAAATAGTGATGCCCACCGGGAGAGACCTGACAACTCGCCACCGCTACCGTCTTCCCCCCGGCACCTTCCCGTCTCAGAGCTCTTCTCTCGCCTTTGTTGAAAGCAGCAACGGGTAAGTTCAGAGAGGTCTTCCAGTTGGCGAGGGTATTGTAACACACATAACACGCGAAGGGAGGCTGGTGAAAGCTGAAGTTCAGCGTAAGCAAGGCTCGTGAAGTTGCCTTAGGCGATGCAACGGCAGAAGCAGCGGCGGCCAGAAAGCCTCAAGTGTGTTGTTACGGGAAGGTCAAGGAGCTGGCTTGATCTTGAAAGAGAAGAGATGAAAAATATCTGTGATGGGAGGAACAGAAAAATGTTTTCTAAGATATCGAATATGGAAAGTGTTGCTAGTCTGTTTGATCATAAAAACACGCTGCAGGAATTTTGTAATTTGTATTTTTAATCTATATACGTTACAATTTGAATTTGTACTTATAAAGCCTCACAGGGAGATAGATCTTGGTGCTTGCCAAGCCTGTAGCTTCCACTGGAGCTTGCAGCCCATGCAGCAAGGCTTCAGAAAGGACTCTCGTACTCAGCAAGAGTGAGGAGAGACCTCACGATAGAGGGTAAGGTAGACAGATGTCTCCTGCACTTTGCAGACACTCTTCCCTCCTGCTTTGCCAATTCCAAAATTAGCTCTGGCAGGGATGCAAGGACAGAGTGAAATCTGTCCTGAGTCTCTCCATGCAGTGATGCCGGGAACAGCCCTGCCCTCTTACAGTAGCCCATAGCTACTCCAGACCTCCTGTCACTCTTTTGGGGGAAGAAGGAAGCACAAAATGCAGCTTCCTCACCTGGCTTCCAGCAACTCTTATTTCAGTTCTGAGTGAGCCATAACTATAATGATCAAAGACTCTCACAGAAGCATTATATGACTATATACTTATAGTATATTATACTTATACTTAATTATATGACTATCTGTATTTCATAGAATCACAGAATGGTTCGGGTTGGAAGGGACCTTAAAGCCTTCCCAGTGCCCCCCTCTGCCCTGGGCAGGGACACCTCCCA
>VYZM01002482.1:233405-246976 GCA_013398915.1 Dromas ardeola | reverse complement strand
GCTCTAAGGTCTCCCTGGAGCCTTCTCTTCTCCAGGCTGAACCCCCCCAGCTCTCCCAGCCTGTCCTCACAGCAGAGGGGCTCCAGCCCTCCCAGCATGTTCATGTCCTCCTCTGGCCCTGCTCCAACAGCTCCGTGTCCTTCTGATGTTGAAGGCTCCAGAGCTGGACACAGCACTGCAGGGGGTAGTCTCAAAAGAGATCCCTTCATCTTGGTGTAACTTTCGTCATCTTCATCTTGATGTAACTGAAATACATCTTCATAACAATGCTAGCCTTGATTTGACCCTCAGGTGTTGTATCAGGCCATTTTGGTATAGCCATGTGCTTGTGCTCAAATCTTTTAGCATGTTAGTTAGCTTGTTTGTTTTTAATAGTCACTCATTAAGTCCTGATAATTGTAAAAACTTCCAGACTTTGAACTTAGATTGAAAGCATACTGTGACTTTCCAGTCAGAATTCTTAAGAACCTAGGTCATTAAAAAAAATATAGTTGATCCTCTCATGCAGTCCTATATCAACTAATTATTTAAAAACACATAGTTCCAACTGCAAGGACAGCCTCAGAGTTTGTAGGAAGCCAAGTCTGAAGGTAGGAGAGAAAGTGTGATTCCAGTACGCACACAAAATTCTTTTAAAATTACTGAATTTTTAAAGTTTCTCATCAAATGTAGTTTTGGGGTTGTTTTCTTTTTCTTTTTTGTCTGAAAGTGTGTTTTCTGAGTTTGAAAACTGCATTAAAAAAAGAAAAAGATAGCAGGTATTTTTGTACATTTTTTTAAGTGAAAAAAGTCCTCCCTGATGGATTTTATAGATACCTGTTATCCTTCCATACAGCTTTTCCGGAGTTGCAGATTATAATTGTACAAGAAGATCAGTACAGTTCCCAGCCCCTGTGTCACTCACTGGGGTATGAGAAATGTCTCGGCAGGAGTTCCTAATTACCGAAATGGGTGGAACAGAAACTGTTTTATTCTACACTACTGCTTTGTGGCAGAGTAGAAGGCAAGAACGGGTTGTGTTGAAAACATTAAGGATTATGGTAAAGGAAAGAGAGTATACTGTGTTGGTGAACTAATGTCCAAGGAGTGCTCTAAACTAAAGCTATCCTAGCATGGATAGTGCTATCAAACATAACACAAAATAGGAGTAAGGAAGCGGGTATTTTTTATGCCTGACAATTCTCGCATCCTGTTGCACTGTACTGAATTAATAGCTGTAGTCTTTACTGTGCTATGGCTCTACTGTGTAGAACCAACAAAAAGATCTGTAACAGAACGACTTCTGAATCTCTTGATGAAGTAGTTTAAGTACTAGAGTTGTATGTACTCAGAAGAATCCATTTTCCTAGAACTATATTGAGCCAACCTGAAGTCTCTCATGCTTGACTTAGAAAACCAAACCAAACCCTGAATTTGTAGAGCACCTGACAGACGAGAGTCCAGTATCGTTTACAACAGTTATTTTCCCCTTATTATTTTGAGTATTCCCCTTATTACTCTGAGGAAAACACTCTACAGTTAAAAAAACCTGATGTTTCAAATACCTACGCTCTCTCATCAATGTGCTGCTCTGCTGTCTCCAGAAATAGCAATGAAGTGCTTGCCATTCTGCATCGTTAGCACATGCTGCAGTCGTTGGTTAGGAAGCAAATCAAATTAACTAAAAAGCACTGGCGTTAGTAGTCTTGTGACAATGAAAGTATAGAAGCTGTTGGACTTTCATTTTAACAGAAGTTGAGAAATAAATTTGTTATTATGAAAATAATATTAATATCATGTCAGTCACTTCAATTTCATAATTGATTCTTACTTAACAGATGTTTTACTGAAATTTGCATAGTGATGCTGAGGTCACTTGAAGCTTTTCCTTCAGCATATGTTGGTGTAGGTTTTTCTAGGTCAGTGATTACCATACACAGATGAATTCAGAAAAAAAGAGTATTCCTACTCCTTTTTATTTTATTTTGCTGATGTCAAATCAAAGGGCAAGATGAAAAAGGTGACCCTATCTTCTAAAAGTCAGTCTCACTGTCTCAGTGCTTCTATCATATTAAGTTATACAAAGCTTCTAGAATCATTCAGCAAAGACCTTTCCTTAATTAATTATTATTGAAACACAAATTTACAAACTTCACAAGCTCAGCTTGTCAGCCACAAACATATCTCTGTTAGAGTCTTGATGGACTTAACGCCTCTACAGTTGGCAGAGTCTTGCTTTAGTATCCAGTTTTGATCTGAAAGCTTCAGATTTGTCACTTTCTGGTCTAAACTAATAAAACAGGATAAAGCCAGGTCAATACTTGGATGAAGGATCTGCTGTCTCACGGGATGATCTAGTAGCAGCAGCAGATAAACTCATTTAGCTCTGAATCCTTGTCACTGCTCTGCTGCCAGATTTGCTGTCTTTTGCAAAGACACCCAACATAAAGATCCAGCTTATTTGCTGCCAGAAAAAAAATAATTGAGGCATATCAGCCTCAATCTTGGCAAAATGCCAGGCTGGGTATTACATTCTGCTTGTTTAAAGCTTTGTTTGGTTTTTTTTTGTTAATTGAGTGGAGGAATTTTATATTCAGAGAAAAACAGCTATCTCCTTTCACTGTCATTGACCCTGAATCCTAAATTCCATTACAGGTAAAAGAACAGAGTTATTTATTTTGAACATGAGAATTATTTGAAAGTGAGATAACTATTTTTAATTTTCATCGTTCGTACGCAGATCTCAAAGCACTTCACACCCCAGGACAGAATCACTATCCACAAGTGGGAACAAGGCATCGCAAGCATCAGGAGGTCACACAAGGAGAAATGGCAGAAGATGTGCCCTCGAAGCCTGTCTGATAACTATCCAGAAACCAAACTCTTTTGCTGGAGTAAAAGATTCAGCATACTGATCAATCGGTGAGTTGTTCAACCCCCAAAATATTGGAGGAAGATATGGAACACCACCAGAAGTAAATGCAGGGCTGACGAAATTCAGAAAACCAAGTTAGAATACAGTAAAGACATTAGAGTGAGAAGATGTTGGTTTAAAATGTGGTTGTAGAGAAGTGAAATACAGGCAAATTATAAGCATCCAATGAATAATGCCAATTGCTTTTTTTGAGTTGCTGAAATGACTGGTATCTTCAGGCTAGCCTAGTATCCAGTTAATATCACTGGGATAAGTAAGTAGAGACATGTAATTAAGATTTGTAGCTACTGAAATTATTGTAGGTACTCTTTTACAGAAAAACATGTATTTATACTTAAGACTTATTGGTATAATCAGGTTATGAAAGATGTGCTGCATGATTTTCATCACCTTTTGCAAACTGGCAGGTCAAAAATCCTGTAAGAGTGTATTATATGTCAAGGATATAGATCAATTCTTTTTTTCTAAAACGTGTTTTCACAGTAGAAGATCATGGGGATAGTTCATATAGTAACTATCTAATAAAAACAAACCAAACCCTCACCTTTTGTAGGAAATTTTTTTAATAAGCAGGAAATATTCTCCCATAAGTGATACCTATATTAAAATATTTCGTTACCTAGATGCTACACTATATCTACAAATTTTCATTTGAAGGTTTTAACCTTGTAAGAGGTTATAAATCTATCCCCTCGTGCACTGGTAAGCAAGAAATATCACATCACAAAAGTCTCATAGTATCTGAATGAATTACTAGTGCACACACTATTTTATTCCCTCTATAGACTATAGATTGTTGGGTTGATATGACTGTTTGATTTTGTGTTGTTTTGTAAATCCAAAGAATTTAAAGAACTATTTCAACACATCATACACTTCAGAACATATTGAGTCCATATAACAGTCAATCAAAGTCTTTTACAGTTCAGTTTAAGATGATTCTGTGTCACATTATTCAACACGGGACAGTCTCAGCTGTGTTTCAAAAATAGGTTCATCTTTTTAAACTGAAAACTTAAAAAGCTGGTAAATAACTAAAATTATCTGCGGGAAAGAAAAGATAGAGTTGTTTTTAATTGCCAATTTATGCTTCTTATGTTAAGATATTTTCTGGAGAATGTGTTTTAAAAATAGCTTTAAATACATTTCCATTAAGCAGACATGAAAACATGGTGCATTCTGAGTGAAGTCAGAGAGAGCGGTGACATTTAATGATGGGTTTTAAAGGAGGGTTAGACAAGTTTTCAGCCAGGGTTTCCAAATACATAAGTAGTTTTAGCAGTTGAAAGCAGAGCATTTAAATCCTTTTGACATTCTTAATTGGATGTTCCCTCGCTCTCTCGCCTGTCTTGCTATTTGCCTTTATATCTCCCTGAGTTTTTCAGAATATTCAAAATGTTCATACCCTCGCAAAAATAATGCACTTAAATATTGGTAATGCATATGAGGTCAAATTGCGTGCACAGCACAGAACCATTAGAGTCAGTGGAATTATACCTGGTGATATTTTACCCCAATGTTTATCAGTCAAGGCAGATAAACAGATGTGTACACTGCTTTAAAATCGTATTTTTGCCAGAGGTTAGATATGTGAAGAATCAAACTGACAGTAATGGAGGTTTGGGTACAGAATAGAAGTAGCAGGAGCTCTGCAGTCATGTCCATGCGTGTTTATATGTATGTGTGTGTGTATGTATATGTGTGCCAGTATATATTAAAAATATTTTTGGCCAGATTTTTTATCCTAGAATCTAGAATCTTCGGTATTTTTTGGCTGACATTTTTATATCGCATTGTTTTGTATGCGATGTGAGATGTGCTCATGGTAATATAAGACCACCAAGCAGCTATCACGGAGCTTTTAATCACAAAAAACTTGCATGCGAGGGAGGAAGGGAAGTATGGTCTTTACTGTGTTTAAAGAAAAAAATTAAAAAAACCCGAAGGAATAATTATGAGAGGAAAAGAAACCAAAAAACTCTCACATTATTATGCTCATGTGTATGCCTGTGATTTATTCCTGGTCTTAAAATACTAAATACTGTGTGTAGATATAGTTGTTCCAATTAAAATTTATGTGGTAGAATAGGAAACAGCTTAGAGAAGAACAAAAAGGGTGTTCAAAGCTATGGAATAACTTCCATGCAAAGAATGGCATGTAAGCTGGGAGTTCTTTCTGAATAACGCGCAGAAGATATGGAAGTGGTCTATGAACTGAGGGCTGGGATGTAGAGAGTGCGTGGGTATCGATAGCCATTGTCTCTTCTGACACAAAAACCAGAGTATGAAGTTAAAATAGGAGGTGGCAGGTCTAACACCCATACGAGGACTTTTGGACTTTCATACAGGACGCTGCAGGTGCCAGGAGTTTA
Organism: Dromas ardeola; assembly: GCA_013398915.1. Taxonomy (NCBI): domain Eukaryota; kingdom Metazoa; phylum Chordata; class Aves; order Charadriiformes; family Dromadidae; genus Dromas; species Dromas ardeola. The sequence goes on along the minus strand of VYZM01002482.1, from coordinate 241,690 downwards.
TGAGAGTTTAGATTGGTATTGGACAAGAAAATACATTAAGGATAAAAACACACAACGTGAATAATTGCAGCCAGCGTGCAGCTTTGCTGAAGTACTCAGTGCCAGATCCTCACGAATTTTTAACCGACGGCATTTGTAAATTTTCACTGTGTATCACTGTGTTCCATGCTTTATTTTCCAAGGAAGCAAACTGTTCATTTAAGCAGAGAAAAAATGAATCCTGTGGAAGCATTGGTCATCCCTGAAACTGAGAGGTACAAATGCCATGGACTGCCTTAGTACAAAGTTTAATCTACCACAACGTGGGTGTTGCAGGCATAAAGAAAAAGCCAGACAGGTGGGATTTCTGAAATGTTGGTCTTTTTCCAATCACCTCTACTTTTCATATTCTTCTGAAAAATTGTTATTAAGTGGATCTTTTTTCCACTTGTTTTAGGGTTATAATTTTAATCTTCTGAAACCAATATCACTGACATTTTAAATAATGTATGTACCTCCTTACCCTGATTTATTTATTACATGATTGAAACATTTTTATTGTGTTGATGGTTTAGCATGGAAGTGGCCAATCCAAGTGAACTCGAAATTTTCAGGTATTTTTGTTTATTTTATTTGTCTTTTCTTTATTTTTCTTTATTTTTCTTTACTTTTCTTTACTTCATTTTATTCTATTTCCCCACCCCCTCAGTTATGTAACTGTGTTGTGGTTTTGTTTGTTGTTTTTTTTTCCAAACAACTTGCTTCAAAACATTTTATCTGTTTAGCACAGTACATCCCAAGCTATTGGACATATCAGCAAAGACAAAATGTGGCAGCTGTAGCCTCAGGTAACTCACAAATGGGCTGCGTTCACAACTGAGAGAGTGCAGGAAAAAGCACGACTTGCTCTGCTTAGCTGTAACTGAGTTAATTATTTGCTGACATTGATATTGTGTGATAATTGCCACATTTCACAGGATTCTACAGAGATACAAAGGTTACCAGGTGATTAACCAAACTAGAAGCAATGAAATCAGGATGTTCGTGAACTGCAGTTTGCTGGAAACAGTATGGCAGGAATGGTGCCAGGAGTGGCTGAGGGAGCTGGGGGTGTTCAGCCTGGAGAAGAGGAGGCTGAGGGGAGACCTTCTCGCTCTCTGCAACTGCCTGAAAGGAGGGGGTAGCCGGGGGGGGGTCGGGCTCTTCTCCCAAGGAACAGGCCATGGGACAAGAGGGAATGGCCTCACGTTGCACCAGGGGAGGTTTAGGATGGATATTAGGGAAAATTTCTTCCCGGAAAGGGTTGTCAATCCTTGGAAGAGGCTGCCCAGGGCAGTGGTGGAGTCGCCATCCCTGGAGGGATTTAAAAGCCGGGTAGACGTGGTGCTGAGGGACATGGGGTAGGGGTGGTTTTTGTCAGAGTTAGGTTGATGGTTGGACTCAATGATCTTAAAGCTCTCTTCCAACTAAAAAGATTCTGTGATTCTATATCAGCACAAGCTTGTCTTCTTATACCTCCCGTAGGTACCTGTTCCTGGCCTCAGACAGAGCCGAGCATTGGGTTCCACGTGACTTTGTGGCCATCCACGATGAATTCCAGACATGACTGTGGCACTTTCACTGTGAAAGTGATGCACAGCTGACAGTTGAAACCACTGAAACCTCACACGTTTGTAACATGGCTGAGTCACGGAGTGGGACACTTTTATGGCTGTGACAGGAGTCCTAAGACAGGACTTCTACGCTGTCGGTCACAACCTTCTTTGCTGGTAGTGGACACAGGTTCTAAGATAGGAACGGGCTTGTTCAACATGATTTACAATCCTCAAGGTGAAAGTTCCTTTCTGAATTTGAGTGTAAAGAAGCTCAGTCTTCACTCCTGGCCATAGCAGAAATGAAACAGGTTTTTAATTTTGACTGTGCTGTTGTGAGAACACTTGATGGCCCTCTTCTTACAAGTGTCTGTGAGTAATTTAATTATTACTGCCTGCTGGGCAGCACCTCGGAGCCTGGGGGAGGAGGGGGCTCAGCAACCTCATCAGTTTCTCACAGCTTTCTCTAAGGTTTGCATCCTCTGCCCTTTGGTTATCTCTCATTGTTGGCACTCTCAAATTACCTTTTTTACCTGATTTGTTAAAGATAAGGTTAGTAGTCTTGTTTGGTTTTCCCACAATATTGTCTCTCTGCTTTCCCAGACCGTTGTACGAGGCGTATGGTTATGATGATGGCAACCGCAACCACATTATGACCTGCATATTTTTAATGGCTCTCAGGTAATTTCTACCGGTTTATTACTTTTGCTACTTCGTTTACTATTAGTGCTGCTTCTTGTTAGAGCCTACAACGTTTTCATTAGAATGAGAATGTTCATCTATAATTTAGTAGCCTTTTTTTACCATAAGACATGCTGTGTTTGCTTAGACGTTAAATGCAGCCCATACAGTACTTTAGGCAACTGGTGTCTCCCAAAGGCAGTATCTACGTGCAAACTCATCTAGTGAAAAAAGGCATTTGGAATGAGACACCTTTTCCCAAGAAAATTCCTTCTCTAACTGAAGGAAGGTGTTCCCATTTTGCCTGTGTTCAGCTATTTTGGGCTTATCCAGAAACAAAGAAATTTAGCTGGCTGGAGGGAAACAGAAGTCGAAATAATTCCTCAGTCCCCCCGAGGTCACCCTGGGTGCTCTGCCATAGGTAACACCTTTGTGCACTCCGTTAAGTTCCCTTTTCTTAACTCCTCAACCCATCCCTCTCTTAAGAGTGATATTAACTAATAGAAATACAGTCATATAACCAGGCATGAGGATGCACACACATCTGTAAGGTTAGATTTGTATTGACTTATCCCTCCTACACCCCAAACACCCCCATCCCACCCCCATCCACGCTTCTCAAATGTACATAACTCCGAGGAATACTATCCTCAAAGGAAAAAATTATCATGTCTTAAGTCTTTTAGAGTATTTTAAGGCAGTCAGCAATAGAGAATAGTGAGAAAAATTAAATGAAGGGTTGGAAAATCTGTCCTCAACTTGCTTTGTTGAGTAAAATATTTGAATAAAGGGTAAGAAGCATACCTTTATATTATTTTTTCAAATATAACTTTAGTAAAATCATATCCAAACTCATGACTATTAAAGAATCATCACTTTTCTAAAAGACCTGTTCTTGGAGAAAAAGAAATAGTGCAATATGATGCACTAATAAGCATTACATAGATTGCAGATCCTCAAAATACCAGATTCTGCTTTCTATAATAAAGATGACCCTGAGGCCACGGCCCGAGATATGTGTATACCTATAACAAATTATCATACCCAAAAGAAAAATATGCAAAAGAAAACAAAAAAAAAAAGATTGTTTTCTACCTCTCCTAGTATATCAACTCTTCCTGTCACATCTCATTTTCTCTTTTTATGAGCAGAAGAATGTTGTGGTTTTGGGTTTATTTTGAATCAGCAGTGGTACATTAATTTCTGGTGACATTCATAACCATTACACAACTTGAAGATTTGTAAACCTCAGTCTTCTTTTTGATTAATTTCTATATAGGGGATAAGGGGATCATCTGACCTGGACATACCACGTACCGCTTGCTGCTGGTTCCCTGTGCGCGCAGCTCTTCAGCATCTCAGTTTCCTACAACACGATCAAATTCGATGGTTAACCAATATCCACATTCTCAGGTGCTCAACTGTTGTAAGCTGAAGCAAGACATCTGTAGCCATCTGTACGAGGTGTGGATCCCCCTCCAAAAATGTCTCAAGTGAAAGACAGTGAACATGCTACTGGAGCAGGAACAAAGCTGTTATAGGAGAGTCCTTGCTGTGGGGGCGCCTCTTATTCTGTTCACTTTTCTCCCATTATCATGTGAGGAATTTCAGTGTCCCATTTTTTCTGAATGTTTTTATGCCAGTATTCTTCAGTACTGTATTGGAAGCCTTTCCTTGAGAAACAAACAAACAAACAAACAAAACCACCAGCAAACAAAAACCCCCACCCAACAAACAAACAAAACCTCCCAATCTGTTTGCACTTACTGTTAAGTTTTGACATCCCCCTGGAAATCAACTACCATGTTGCAGACTTACCTTTCATTAGGCATTAAATATTAAAGAATCTTATAATCAAAACAGTATTATACCATTTATATAGAGGACTGCAGAAAGGCTATATGCTTCCCTTAGGGCCCATAATCAAGTCTTTTTTTACATAGTCAAGAGTGGTTAAACAGCTGAGAGTCATAAAAGAACGGGAAGAATTTTAAGTGGAGAAACTAAATTTGTGCCAGTTTTTAAAAATAAGTCTGTAGAGTTTTCTTAAAATTGAATGATGGGTCCAAGAATGGAGAAAGGCAGCCATATGGGGGCAGGGAAAGGAATAGTGACATGGGATTTTGTGATGTGGGAAAACTCAGAAGCTGCATGTGTTGTCTGGGGGGGTGAATTTGTGTTACATGCTTTTCAGCTGTGAACATGTAAACTTAAATTCCAAAATATAATGATGTTCTTCCTCTGTATCAGTCACAGTTAGAGCAAAGATTGCCCACCAATGCTGAGAGGACTTCACTGTCTAAGAAATTGCCTCATGAAAGGAGGCTGGCGTGGAGACGAATGCAGGCTGTGGCAGGCTCCACATTATCTTTAAAATCTGTAACACCAATGGGCAAGAAAACACAAGGCAATTCTTTTCTTTACTGTTTCACAAATTTTTTATATTTGTGTTTTCCTTATTTTGGAGTCAAATTGAGTGGTACATCACATCTCATCTTTTAAAATAGGGGTGAGTTGCACACAGTGAACATTTTTTTCCCCCTGCTGTTTCTCTTAGTAGCTATTTCTTCCTGGAATATTATCTAAAGGAAAATTCCTGAAAAATTCTGGAAAATTATTATTCCTGGAAAATTATTTACGTTATTTTTATCCTCTCCAGAACTGTGATTTTGAAAATTCTGAAATTCGAGTCACACAGGTTACCTAAAACGCAATCTATGAGTGGCGATCACTGTACTTTTGCTCTGCTTACATCAGGAGAACTGTAGTGTTTTAAACACCGCTGTGTATCATCTTTATGCCAACCAGCTGCCAAGAAGGTATTAAATTAGGAGAAGTATCATGTGATAGATAAGCTTTGTCTATTAGAAACAGCCTGGTCCTTCAATAGTTAGTCTACAGTTTGTTTCCTACCTTGTGCAATCATAGAATCATGGAATTGTCTAGGTTGGAAGGGACCTTTCAGATCATCTAGCCCAACCATCAACCTAACTCCGAAAAAAAAACATCACTAAACTGTATCTCTAAGCACTATGTCTACCCAGCTTTTAAATGCTGCAGCATGCTCTTAAACCCAGCAGATGTTCACTCTAGGGATGGTTGCACTTTATTTGTGAACAAAGTGATTCCCGTGTGTCTCAGGAACAAGGTATTTTCTCTGTCATACCTTGAAGCTCAAGCAAGTCCAACCGATGTAAAATTGACTTGGATAATTGAAACAGAATTTGACCTACGTGTTCCCATTTTTAAGCTTTATAAAGCATTTATGATCCATGCAAATGAAGAAAACTCATGTATATTAATGCAATGCTATTATTCTAATTATCTTTGCATATGGCATAGTAAATATTGATACTATTAATAAAGTTAAAGCAAGATGGAATTGAATATTCATAATTGAGCTCACAGTACATTACAGATGTTTTATGCTGAGAATTAATGCTGTGTGAAGTTATATATAACTTTGATAGGTTTTAATTTGACTGCTTATGTTATCTGCCATATGTCTATTCTGTCCTTGATTATAACCTTCTGGCAAAAGAAAAGAAAAAAAAAAGTATTAATTGTCATTTATGAGGTTTTCCACAAGAAAAAAAACAACATGAACTATAAATGAAAAGATCTTAAGTTAGTCTGATTTTGAAGAGCCGCCACATTTTTCTCAAAGGCTTTTTGCTTGTTTCATCACTAGTATAAAAAAAAAAACCCGCATTTGTGTGTTGCCCCCACTATAGCTGATTTTTCCTCCCGCATTTGTTTAGTATGGTTTCAGCATTGCAACTTGCTGTTGGTCCTTCATATCTTTCTCCTCCTCCTCTCTATTTTGTGCCTTCCAGATTTCTAGAATTTCAACTGAAAAATCCTGTGTAGAGTCCCAAACCTTTGCTTGAACTCTAGTCCTTGTGAATCTGAGGTATCGTCTCTTGAATCCTGCCGGCGTCTGGAATTAAGTCTTTCTAAACCTGAATGTAGAGCTGCCTTCTTTAAAATTTCTCTTTACTGCCTCATTTTGGTTGAATTATTCTCATTCCCAGGCTTGCATTTAGACTTTCTGGTCTATTTTTCCCTCTTCTTCACTCTGACAATTAGCGCTCTGTCGTCTTCTTCGGTTCAACTTCAGCAAGTTGTCATTGCTCTCTCTAGTGCTTCTCTTCTTCTGAACTACCGAAAAAAAATTTCCAAGGTTTGAAAATACTTCGAGCAAGAGGATTCACTTATCTTAAAACTAAATAATTCCATTTCCTTTTCACCACTGTTTATTTTCCTTGGAACCCCATTTCTTTTGCTTCTGTGTGTGGCCCCACGCAGTTGTTGCAAGTCTAGCATTCCTTTTGTTTCCCCTTGAAGAAGCAGTTTTATATAGAAAAACAGTGTCTTGGCGTAATCTGTTCTCTAGAGATAAGTGGCCTGGGTTTTTTTTTTTTCTTTTTAGCAGTTGTTTGTTTCTTGCACTAGACCAGACGTGCTTAGAAACTTGTATATTATCTTTTATATTAGAAACTTGTGTATTAACACAACTGCAATGGACTTTCAAGTCTTTGAAACTCCTGTATAATTCATCATGTTTTCAAGAGCAGCTACTGGTTGGTTCATATATTGTAAACATATTTTTTTGTATGCACGTAAAGTCGTATATATATGTATGAATATAAACTAAGCCAATGAAGGAACTGCTATTTATCTGCTGGTCCTTTTCACTCTTCAGGCAGAGCTGCTCTGCCATCAAATGATAATCAGAAAGGGATTAAAATATAAATTAAGAATTAAAAATAATCTTCAGGGCAACCCTCAAGTACACCTTAAATCACATCGATTAAGGCATATTTCATCAGATGCTTAGCTTGAGATAAATAAATTAAGAATATGTCTAATCCAGCAGGGTATGAAGCTCGCAGATATACGCTCAGAGTACATTTAGCTAAAGTTTATCTCTAAGTGCTCTTCAGTTTTGCACATCAGGCCCCCAGGATGGTATTTTCTGGATGCCTGGTTGCATTATCTGTGCCTAGCACAAAAGTACTGACCTGAAAGTCTTGTTTAAGTGACCATCTAAGAATCCTTTTTAAAAATGAGTCACAAGCACGGACAGGATCCTTTTCTCTAGAGCAACATAAATCATGCCGCTTTAATTACAAAATCTTAATTTTTAAACAGTTTTCTGCCACGTTTAGAACATATCTTTAAAGAAATAATATACAAACCTTGTGGATTAATTCCAGATAACCTTGATTCATCAGGAGCAAGGGTATTTTGAATGGAATGAGGCAATGGTGAGGACGACATAAGAGAAAGAGAAGGGTAACCCTAGATGCAATTGTTTTCTTAAAGATTTTTCAAGCCCATCTTTCGAATTCATCCAGTGGAACCATAAATCCTTTTTATTTAGTGAATCAAGGCCTACCACTTGCTTAAGAAAAATTTCATTAATATTCTCCCACTCCACCTGGTACTAGCTAGAACATTAAAAAAACCACAAAGCCAAACCCAAAAACCCAACAACAAGCTTTCAAATTTAACATTTACACGTGGGTAGCACCAAATTATCAAACACATAATAGAGATAGTAAAGTAACAGCTGAACTAAAAGAGCACATTTATGAGAGAGTTCCAGTGCCCAGGATGCTGATTACAGTTAATCCACGTAGAATGTACAGTATGTCTAAATATCTTCAGATCACTCGTTACTCTGGTACAGCTATAATCAATTTTTCTTGAAAGCAAAATGGTTGTTGTAGTGTAACTGTTTTTCTCTGATTAGAATCTGATTTTCTTGTTCCAGTCACAGTCTCATCTGGTCAGGGACTCTGATAGGCCACTGAATTTGAATTCAACCTTGATTTAAATTCAAACTTTTTTGGATAAATTTTTCATTTTGTATTCTAAATTAAATCCACATTTCTTACGTTTTTTATTTCTACAGAATAAGATTCTCCTCCAGCTAAATTTATTTGCTGTAAACTGAGTAAACTGTAAAGATCATTTGATATGAAGTCCTTAAAAAAACCCTGTATTTCAGCAAGAAATATGCCTTTT